>BLSH010205259.1:652476-663292 GCA_018402905.1 Glandirana rugosa
CGTTTGGACCGGACAATCACCCAGGGCTCCTGTCCTCAACTCTTGGTGACGAAATCTCACAGAACTCGTGAACGAATTAACTAACACTGCTGAACCAGTGACATTTCCCATCCCTTGGATAATAGGAATCAATGAGGTAGAACAAACACATCTACAACGAAATTCTTCAAATACGACTGTTCCGAAAACAATACATGTGCCGTGTAAGAAGTAAGAAATGTCTTACACGGTAGACCCACTAATGTAAGATTGGCAATAGGAAAAACCACACACTTTCTTGTCTGGAACTTCTTTCTTGCGTTACATGTCTATTCGTTGACGATTATTCGAAGAATGTGCCGTGTACATAACAAAAGCCTTGTCAGCATAAACTTCTTAAAGCAACATCTACACAAACAAGATGGAGTAACTAAGGATAATAGGTTCCCTACCCTTTACAGTGACCAAGTCGTCACAATCAATTAAGCAAGTGCTCAAGACACTCTAAAGCAGTGGTTCTCAACTCCTGTCCTCGGGACCCACTAACAGGCCAGGTTTGCAGGATAACGGAAATGCATCACAGGTGATATAATTTTCTGCTCAGTGATTGCAGTATTCTAGTCTGCATCTCCCCAAGGTAATACTTAAAATCTGGCCTGTTGGTGGGTCCTGAGGACCGGAGTTGAGAACCACTGCTCTAAATTGCTGAATTCATCTTCTGCGAGGGCCATCTATTCTGGCAATATCCAGTGTTCCTTTCACAGCCATTAAAACTGATCTCAAATCCTTCTCAAGCCAATCCGCCCTCTTCAGTCTCTGTTGAACAGTAAGATGAGGATGACATTTGTCCAGAATTTTTTTTTATTGCTCCTTTTGTAAGATGGGGGAAATGCCTTTAAAAAGAAACAAAGCTGTGGAAGTTTTTCAAGTGCCTCCAGAGGACAGCTTGACAATTCCCTTATCGTGGCTGAATTAAGTGCTCGTTCTACAAGATTGGAGCATGTTTTCACAGCAGAATGTCAGTTATGCCCTTTTGAACAGAAAGATGTCCAGGATTTGGGAGCATTCCTTTGTTCAATGGGTGTCCCTTGTGGCACTGACCAGATACATGACCTTAAGAAGATGGTCTTTAAGGACGTACTCAATAACTGCATTGTTCTTGATCTTGGAAGGTCAAGCCTAAATGTAATATGGTCAGTTTGGCTTCCTGCCTCAAGATGAACGTCTGTTGAGGTAAAAGAGACCGAAGTTCAAAAGTCAGTTTCCTCGCTCTCTTCAGAGAGGCTAACCTCTGAATTTCTGGGTGGGAGTCCAGGAAAAACTGGTAAGCCAGCACATAATCCAAGAAGTCAGCAAAGAGCTCCATGTCAGGATGCTTCTGGTATTTTAGATTTGTGCCACCCACACATGCCTTATGATCACTTTGTGGCTCTTCTGTGGACATAGGTACAGCTTTCATGATGGTCACTTGGTCCCTTAAGGCAAGTATTTCAGGTCGTACTTGGAGATCTTTCATCTTTCACGTCTCAGATTAAGCCGTAGAAATAGCCTTGCTCCAGCAGCTCAGGTAGGCTCCATTCAACTCTCGCCCCGTTCAAGTCGAGTTCTGGATCAGTGGCCTAAACACGTGGTTGGAGAAATGAAATTATCTGCAAGGTCATTCCCTTCTGATGACCTAGTTGCTGGTGGTGAATTCAGACACCAGTAAAGTAGAACAGAAGCCCTACTTCAAGAGCAATGGGCTCAGGGTCAATGATCTTTTTCAAGGGTCCAAGATGGTGTCCAACATCCTGGAGTTGAGAGCAGCATTTCAGGCTCCTAGCCTTCAGTTATCTCTGCCTTCACCGGCATACAGTGGGCATCCAACAATTAATGATACTCTTTTTCAAGATGCAATTTAGTGAAATCTCAAATTGTTTCCAAAATGGATGTCCCATTGGGTTGAGTGTTTTTTGCATCAGATGCCTTCAATCATCCTGTGGTACCTCTCACTGAAAGCTGCTTTACTGGTGGTAATTACATCAGCCAGAAGAGAGACAGCATTGACGGCCTTGGGGTTTAAAGAACCCATACTTGCGTACTTCCCAGACAGGGTGGTAATTATGCCAATGCGCAAATTTGTGCCTGAACTGACCTTCAGAGTCCATATCACAGAACAGGTTATCCTTCCTACGTTCCTTTTGGGGAGTACTCAAGAAATTAGCCCATCTGATGTGGGCCAAGCTTTGCAATGTTTAATCAAGGTGACTTCTGCCATCAGGAAGACGGAGCATCTTTTTGTCATTCCAGGTGGATCACATAATTTCATGGCTTCCAACAAGATTATTGCCTCTTGGTTGGTGAAGCTCATCTCTTTGGCCTACAAGTTGAAAAGATTGGCCGTGCCAGGAGATTCACAGCACTCTTCACTAGAATGGTCTCGACTTTGAGAGTGGCAGCAGGCCGAGTGTTAGAGAATATCTGCAAGGCAGCTACGTGGGCACCAAAATATATACATTCGGGGCTCATTACTGTATAGAGGAAGCCTTAATGACAGTTGAGTTTAGCAGAGGCATTATGGCTTCTGTTTTTAGCCAGGACTGAGGATTGTGTAGCATTATCCCTCCCCTGTTTGGCTAGTTCGTTTTCAGCTGTGCTGACATGGAGCCATTAGGAAAACGGAAAATTGTATTCAAATATTTACCGTAGTTTTCCTTTCCTGACGAGCTCCATGGCAGCACAGATCCCACCCAGCTTGGTAGGACTAGTTACAGAACGCAGAGGCTGGGGCATGGGGGGTGGAGCCTATACCCAGCTGTGCTGCCATGGAGCTCGTCAGGAAAGGAAAACTATGGAAGGATTTGAATTAAATTTTCTGTTTTTCCTTCACATCTGACTGTGTGTGGGCTTGCACTAAGTGGAACTATATGAGGACTATGTACATGGACTCTATATATAATTTTATTACAGTGCTGCACTTATGCTTTAATATTTTTCTATTCTATCCCAGGAGAATTGTGCTAGCAGCTTTTTTGTACTATCTTGCAATAATGTATACCATTTATTAGCGTGGGTGCATTGTGGTTTTTTAAATATTTTGCATGTTATTTTACATTGTGCTTCTGCCTGAAACTTTTTGTGTTAGAAATAGGGTCATGTTAAAGCATGTATCAACCCAAAAGAGGGGTGATTCAACCAGAATCTGATCAAATTCAGCTGAAAGCAAAATACAAGTTTTCTGAGAATTAGCTGTTCAAAGCAACTAGTATTCACTATCTACAGAGACATAGGCAGAGTTTCCTGTTCTACCCACCTGCCATGAACAACAGGAGAAATTAACTAATGATACTCACAAGACTTTATAATGGCTGCATCTGGGGAGGATAGTAATAGACAAGTGGGAATGCCCACTGGAGAGATAACATAAGGCAGCAGATTATTCATCCCAAAGGCATCGGTTTTGGGTAAACCTTGAGTTTTGGTAGATCAATGTAAGATCACAGACATCCTTGTTATCTTTTGGAGGCCTGTAGCCAAGAGTGCGTACTGTGAATACTTTTTAGATGTGACCATGAGAGTGCACTCTGTAAAGTGTTTGACAGTAAAAACAAATTCAGAAACAATCAGAGATTTGTGTGTATGGATACTAGATATTATAGAGTAATGCTAACAACAATCAGGCAAAAATAAGGTTTTCCCCAGGGGATGATGATATATTTTTGTGGGCACTCTTCACAAAGAGATAAACCAAATTGTCCTTGTGCAAAGGGTATATCTTTGTCTTTTACAATAGAGAAAAAATACATTTACTACTCACAATGCATTTGCTGTGTCATCTGTCTGTTGAACAGATTGTCCAATCAACACTGAGATGTATTGAACATGGCCAGATAGCTCACTGTCCATCATTCATGGTAAGGCGTCCAATCAGCTCATCTATGGCCAGGCTAAATTGTGGTGTGAAGTTTTGAAGAAAACTCAGGATTTGTTTAAATAAGAAATAGTGATCTATTTAACACCATGCAAGTATTTATCGTAAAGTAATAATTGTTGTTTTAAGAAATTCTCTCAAAACCACTTGCTACTTACAATGTTTTTGAAAACTGAATTATCAGAAGTAGAATTATAATTATTGTAAGCTATGCTTTAACATATGTTTTTTGCATGTTTGTACATTTTTTAAGCGTCACATTTATTGTTATTGGTCAAAAATATTTTTTGTTTTCCATATTTTGGCCCAAAATAAATAATGACCAAGAATATTCAGAACATATAACACAATTAAAAAAGCTTTCACCAGTTGCCACGTAGCGACTATAAGCGGCGACAGCATGGCTCTGTCCCGCGAATCGCCACTTAGTCATCACTCGCGTGCACAACTGCTAGGGGGTGAGCGCACGCCGGCAGTGTGTCCGTCGCACGCTCCCTGAGTGGGGCCGCTGGTCGGGCGGACTTGATGATCGCCAGTGACTCGCGATGCCCTCTGACAGAGCCAGAATGGGGAACCGCCGATGTAAACACGGGGGTTCCCCGTTCTGACAGGCGGCATGTCAGAGATCTACTGATCCCTGTACTCGGGATCAGTTAGATCTCTGGTGCCCCTGACAGCCCAGCCCCCATACAGTTAGAACACACACAGGGAACACAGTTAACCCCTAGAGCGATAAAAATCGCCACCATTACTTGTAAAAAAAAAATTTGTAAAAATGCCAGAAATTAATTCTCATGGTTTGTAAACGCGGCAACTTTTGCACAAACTGATCAATAAAAGCCGATTGCAATTTTTTTTTCCAGAAATATGAGGAAGAATATAAATTGGCCAAAACTGATGAAAACATTTTTTTTTTATATTTTTTTTGGATTTGTATTTTAGCAAAAAGTAAGAAATATTGTTTTTTTTTTTGCAAATGTTATAGCTGTGATCAGAAATGACGCAGAGGTGATCAAATACCACCAAAAAAAAGCTCTATTTGTGGGAAAAAAAGGACACAGATTTCGTTTGGGTACAACGTCGCACGACCACACAGTTGTCAGTTAAAGCAACGCAGTGCCGAATCACAAAAAGTGCTCTGGTCTTAAGGTGGGAAATCCTTCCGTCCTTAAGCGGTTAAACAATCATCTTACTCTAGCAACACTAGCATCTGTTCTATCCCATAATTAATAAATACATAAATAATTAAATATATATATATATATATATATATATATATATATACAGTTGTGCTCATAAGTTTACATACCCTGGCAGAATTTATGATTTCTTGGCCATTTTCCAGAGAATATGAATGATAACACAAAAACATTTCTTTCCCTCTTTGTTAGTGTTTGGCTGAAGCCATTTATTATCAATCAATTGTGTTTACTCTTTTAAATCATACTGACAACAGAAAATACCCGAATGACCCTGATCAAAAGTTTATATACCCTGGTGATTTTGGCCTGATAACATGCACACAAGTTGACACAAAGGGGTTTGAATGGCTATTAAAAGTAACCATCCTGACCTGTGATATGTTTTCCTGTAATTAGTGTATGTGTATAAAAGGTCAGTGAGCTTCTGGACTCCTGACAGACCCTTGCATCTTTCATCCAGTGCTGCACTGACATTTCTGGATTCTGAGTCATGGGGAAAGCAAAAGAAATGTCAAAGGATCTTCAGGAAAAGGTAGTTGAACTGTATACAACAGAAAAGGGATATAAAAAGATATCCAAGGATTTGAGAATGCCAATCAGCAGTGTTCAAACTCTAATCAAGAAGGGGAAAATGAGGGGTTCTGTTGAAACCAAACCACGGTCAGGTAGAACAACTAAAATTTCAGCCACAACTGCCAAGAAAATTGTTCGAGATGCAAAGAGAAACCCACAAATAACTTCAGGACTGTCTGAAAACATGTTGTGTGGCTGTTTGAAGATGCACAATAAGGAGGCACTTGAAGAAAGATGGGCTGCATGGTCAAGTCGCCAGAAGAAACTCATTACTAAGCAAATGCCACAAAGTATCACTTACAATACGCCAAACAGCACAGAGACAAGACTCAAACCTTGTGGCACAAAGTCATTTGGAGTGATGAGACCAAAATTGAGCTTTTTGGCCACAACCATAAACCCTACATTGGGAGAGGAGTCATTGATGTTAAAGGGGGCAATACATGGTATTAAGAACTGGGGTATGTAAACTTTTGATTAGGGTCATTTGGGTAGTTTCTGTTGTTATTATGATTTAGAGTAAACACAGTTGACAATAAATGGCTTCAGCCAAACACTAACCATGAGTGAAAGAAAAGTTTTTGTGTTATCATTCATATTCTCTGAAAAATGGCCAAGAAATCATAAATTCGGCCAGGGTATGTAAACTTATGAGCACAATTGTATATAATCAAAATTAAACCATGCAAAATAGTGTCAACATGAAAATAATAATAATATTATGCTGCACTCACAATATGTCCACGTTAACAATAACCAAAACTATTCAAACTGAAAATGTTGCGCTATCTATCAATAAAAAGTGCATAAATACATAACAGAACATCCAAACAAGTGAAAAATCAGTATACATAATCCATATGTGCAAAATTTGTTCAAATTAGTTCATATAGAATCCAAAAAAGTCCATCAAAGATATAAAGTGCTCTTGTGCAGAAAAGTTCATTAATACACTTATGTGTTTAGCAGTATTCAATGCTCGAGCGTGAATGAGACACCTCTTCTCACCCAGAAAGTGCAAACCCCACTCACAAGGGGCTTACCAGCTAATTTGACTCCCAGATGGGAGCCTGGCTGCACTTTATCCCAATAACTTCATGGGCCTTCAAGGCCCTCATATAGGCCCTTCCCCGATGGCACGTCTCCCACTGCTTTGCAGAGTTCGTCTTCCACTCCCCACACATAGGCTGCGCTCCTATGCGCTAGGCTCTTTATAGCCGACTTTAGAGCTTTTACCACACTCTCCTCTTTCTTCTATTTTTTCCATTGCAGCTCTTTGTGTTTATCTATTTTATTATCTGTTGTTTATTTTCCTCTTGTCACGCTCCTAGGTACTCGCTGGTGGGATGGCACCTCCTGCAAATCCTACCCCCTGTCAAGCAGAGAACGGGTTCAAATTTACCTCCTTAAATGTTCATGGCTTAGCCAAGCCGGAGAAGCATTCCAGACTGTTAGATCTCAAAAAGCTCAGTACTCAGGTGGTGTTCCTGCAGGAAACCCACTTTGAGCAGGCAGCAGTTCCAAAGCTATATAACTGTAACTTCCCAGGTGCATACCACGCACCTTCACCTTTATAAAAATCCCAGGGTGTCAGTATTTTGATTGCAATTGCTGGGCCTTTTTAGAAAAGCGTTCAGAGCCTCGGGCCGGTACTTGTTCATAAAAGGTCAGATTAGATCTACCACAGTGCCCCTGGCTAATGCTTATTTTCTGAATTCGAATCACCTTAACTTTCTACGATCCTTGGTCCCAATGATGAACCTTTCTGTTGGGTGGGGATTTTCATTTTTCTCCGGAGCTATTACTGGACATATCGAGAGGGACATCCCATATGGCTTACTCTTACCTTAAAAAGCTTAAATTAGAACTTTTCAATCTGAATCTGGTTGACCCTTGGAGAATTATGTACCCCAAGGACTACACTTTCTATTTCTCTGTACATCGTACATATTCCAAAATCAACTTTTTTGTGATTCAGCATAAAGATTTGCCTTTGGTGGCCTCCTCCCAAAATTGATGTCATCTCCTTTTTTCCGACCACGCTCCGATACATATGACCCTGCTGTTGGAAGCTACCTCCCTCAATCCCCCGACTTGGAGGCTTAACAAATCGTTGCTGCAAATCCCGTAAGTGCGACAGGAATTAGACAAGGTACTAACCGATTACTTCTCAGAAAACATGGACACGTCCATGAATCCGACGACCATATGGGAAGCACATAAATGTGTGGTGAGGGGCACGTTGATCCAGATAGGGGCTAAAAAGAAACGGACATTCTTTTAATGAATTCTCTAATAAACCGGGAACCATGTTGGCTAGAGCCCTACGTGGCCCGGGGAAGCGCGCTTTCATTCCATACATTACCACCAGACAGGGGACCAGGGTGAATACCTCTAAGAAAATGGCTAAAGAATTCAGCGATTTTTACCATAAGTTGTATAACTTACACCCTAATCTGACACCCGGTCGGCTAGTGAATATATTACAGCATCTGGCATGCCCACATTGCCTGAGGGGATAAGAGACTCCTTGATCACAGCTGAGCAATTCAGAGTAGCCCTATCTCAAACTAAACCCAGAAAGGCGCCGGGACCCAATGGCTTCACACTGACTTACTATCACACCTCTTCGACTACTCTGACCCCGCACTTTCTGACAGCATTCAATGCCCTGATAGGGGAAGGTACCATGCCAGCAGACACACTGAGGGCGTATATCTCGCTTATACACAAAGAGGGGAAGGATACGTCTAAGTGTGGGAATTACCGTCCCATAGCTATCCTTAACATAGATTTAAAGCTCTTCTCAAACATACTGGCGAACCGTCTCTTGCCGCATATCCCGAGGTTGATACATCTAGATCAGGCATGTTTCATGCCATCTAGGGAGGCAAGAGACAATACCACTAAGGTCTTCAATCTTATTCACATGGCGCGATCCTCTAGGAGCTCTTTTATGTTGCTCTCTACGGATGTGGAAAAGGCCTTTGACAGGGTGGCCTGGACCTTTTTGCAAACTACCCTGGATCACTTCGGTCTGTGTCCCAATATGCTGCGATGAATCCTTTCCCTCTATTTGACCCCTTTAGCGGCTGTACGGGTAAATGAGTGGTGCTCAGATTTTTTCGATATAGGAAACGGGATGAGGCAGGGTTGCCCCCCTCACCGATTATCTTTATCTTGACTTTGGAGCCATTTCTCTGTGCCATTAGAGGCAACCCCAATGTTCTGGGTTTACAGAAGTCCTCGGGGCACCATAAAATTGCGGCCTATGTGGATGACCTAATCTTTTTCATGTCTAACCCATGTATATCCCTTTTCAACATCCTGGAGGCACTTTGTATGTATGGGGAGCTGTCGAACTTTAAGATTAACTTTTGAGAAGTCCTCAGCGCTGCACATAGCAGTCCCGGATTCTGAAGTTCAAAGCCTACGTTCTTTCTTTAGGTTTCACTGGGCAGATAACTTTATAAGGTATTTAGGGATTAACATTACCCCTGACCTGGCAAACTTGTATTGTTCCAATTTAATACCCATGCTTTGCAGACTGAAAACTGAACTCAAACATTGGCACTCCCTGACCCTGATGTGGTTTGGGTGATGTAAAGCCTTAAAAATGACTTTTCTCCCAAGGATTCTGTATGTATTCCAAGCAGTGCCAATTCGCATTCCTTTGAGTTTTTTCAAATTGCTCCGTTCGATCTTCAGGGGCTTCATTTGGTCCTACAAATCCCCAAGGATAAAAATGCAGGTGCTTTCTCTGCCGAAGGGGAAAGGGGGCATTGGGCTTCCCGATCTCTTTAAGTATTATAAAACGGTAAATCTTTCGAGGGTTGTGGATTGGTACTGTAATGTACTTGGTGGCTATGGAGGTAGAAGATGCGTCCATCCCTCTCTTGGCATCGCCATGTCTCACTACCCTACCCCCGGGAAGATATGAGGGACTACCCCCTGATTGGTGCCACTCTCACGGAGGTTTGGCTGACTTTCCGCACTACAGACCTATCACCGCTTCCGTCCCCTTTGACTCCTGTCATAGGAAACCCTGATTTGTTTCCCAGCTTCACCAGTTAAAGTGTGCGAAGGCTGGCTCAGCAAGGGAAATCTTGTCTAGTGGGCATGTGGGCACAGGGAGGGCTTCCCTCTCATGCAACCATCTCCAGTCTCTCAGATCCGTTGGATAGTCTGAGTACTAATTAACTGAGACACTACTTGCAGTCTTTTCAGAAAGCACACTACACCCCACGTGAATTGACTCCCTTTGAATCCCTGTGTAGGAAGGGGGCTATCTAGCGGCTGTAACTGCAAATAATGAAAATTGGGGGACTACTCAGATGTTACGAACTATATGTTGATTATGGTTAACAAACAAAGGATGCACAGATGTAGAAGCGTTAGTATACCTGTTGTCTCGTAGTTCTATAGTAACTCAGATTCAATAGTTACAATTTCATTGTGTGATTTTTGGTTTGTTTATCCTCGGGCCCCTAGGCCCCTTGATACCGATGATTTGAGATTCTATAATATATGCAAAGCTAGGTACAAACTGACAGCATAATTATTGGTCTTGTTTGTGGTCTTTGGTTCATGCCGGCTTAGTGTTGTCTGTCAGCTTTTCCATCTTAGGCTGGGTTCACACTGCTGTGGTGCGAATTTTCTGCAAATTTAATACGATTGCGATGCAAGTTTTTTCAGTTCAATTCTACATGTGTTCTTGCGAATCTACTGCAAATCTTGCGAATTGTTTGTCAGTTGGGAGGGTATCGCAATGTTTTATCTGGCCAATAGAACCCAGTGTGTATGCTGATGTCAAAATAGCTGTACAATTTCCTGTTTACTTCCTGGTTTATGTGTAGTGTGTAGAGAGGAGCATGGAGAGTTGATGATGTTGTGTTTTGCAGCATGTATCACCATTCATTGCCCTTGGTTATGGCAGCAGTTGCCACTGCTACTGCTGCAGTCCTGATAAAAAAAGAAAAAACGGAAGAGGAGGATGATGCACACAAGTAGAAGATACTGGGTCCACCCTGTAATTGCAAATAGGGAGCAGAGAGGCCAGTTCTCCATCATATATAATGATTTACGTGCACATCAAGAGAATTTTTTTTAACTATGCTTGTATGTCAGTGGAGAGGTGAGTAATTATTTGAAA
>BLSH010205259.1:663828-680217 GCA_018402905.1 Glandirana rugosa
TATAATGTATCAATCACCCCTCAGTCCCTATCCTCTCATCCCTCACCCCTCTATCCCTCGCAGCTCTATCCCTACCCCCACATCCAAACTGTATGTGATTCCTCTGTTCCTAACTATGTAATATTACCTCTTATCTGTGTATGTATTATTTTCAGCTTCGACTAATTACTTTGACTGATTTACAGCAATTTTCAGCATCAGAACACCAACTTCAGAAAGAGTGTGGAACCAGCTGAGTGATTATTAGTCACCTTAAGGTAAAATTTTAATGAAACTATTCAACTTTACATATTTTCACCATAGTGCTCACTCAAAAAAAATGCACTTCAAAGTATGGTCCAAATTTTTTTTTTATTTTCAAATGTTCCGAACTCAGAATTGTCACAAGAACTATGCCACAGGCATACAAGAACTGAAATATAAAATTATAACAAGAATAACATAACCTGCCACAGGCATTAAATAACTGTGCTCAATATCTATGAACATTTACAACATACTTTGCCATAGGCATAATAAAAGGACAATGTTAACTTTTAAAGATTGTAAAAGGTTGGGGAACCATCATCTTCTCCCATACTTTGCTCCTGGAATTGGTTTGTGCCATAAACATTAGAGCTTGGCCCTGAGATCTTTGAATATTGCGACATGTTGTCTGGTGTGCTGGCTATATGAAGGGTGCAAAACAGGCACATTGGAGAATTTCTAGAGGCCAGCTGTGACATTGGCATAGAAACATGCTTGTTGGAGGCAACTTCTGAATTATTGGAGGGCACTGGATTGGATGGGACTGGGGGCAGAGTTGGGGCAACTGGTGGATTCTTATGATAGAGATGAGCCATTAAAGAACTTTCATAGCTGATTGAAGAGAAGGATGAAGAGACTGGTGGATAGACTTGGTTACTTGAGGGGTTTTGTCTTGATGTGGTAGGCTCAGGGAAGTACTGGTTGGGTGGTCTGTTCGTTTGTGATAATTTGTAATTGGTGAGGACCACTGCAGTTGGCTTTTGAACAGGCATGAGAGGGTGGAAATCACAGTTGGTACTGGGGCAATAACAGAGGGCATTGGAGAGAGAATGGGATGTGGGATTCTCGAAACAGGCTTATTGTACACACTTGTAGCATCATTAAAGCTGCAAGGGTAAGGGTTTGGTGAGCATTGGGGTGGAGGAGGAAGGGTGGTTATTTGTTGGTCATATGTAGAATTGCTTGGCAGGCAGAAGGAGTGGATACACTCCTGCACAGCCATTCGCATCCTAAGGTATCGTTCCTCAGGGACGTCTTTCAGAAGAGGTACTAAGCTAATGGCGAACAAGGTATGAGGGCAGCTTTGTGCCTCCATTTGTTCAGATATTCCGGAGACAATACTAAGTAATTGTTCTGTCCCATCATCGTCCATTTCCGGAGTTCTCCTACTATTCCTTGGTCGGCTATTAGACCTAGGCCATTCACAGACAGGAGTATTAATAGGTGTATTATTAGCCTGTTTGGTCTGGCATTTGTTGTGGTAGCTGCTGCCTCCATAGACCCAAAACAAGGCTGCTCCATTGCGGACTGTTCTAAAGGACTGCTGCCCACTGTGGTCCTGGAGCAGGCACATCCTTCTCCTCATCCTCCTCCTCCCAGCTTGCTTCTGTACTGTAATAAGAAATTGGTCATGTTACTAGTTTTGTCATTAGATGGTAATACATACTGGTATCTCGGAGTCTCGGAGATTTGTGTCTTTGTCTGCCTCAACTTGCATTGGCCAATTTTGTCATGTTTGCATTTTCAATAAATTTCATGGCAATTTCAATCAGTCGGAGTGCGTTTGAATCTCTTCGTTTGTTACTACTCTCTGGACCACGTACAGAACTTTGCACCTGATTGTTTGATTTTTTTCTACTCACACCTGGAGCAGTTCCCCCCTCTCTCTCTTCATTCTCGGAGACTACGCCACCTCGTTTGTAGCGCAAAAACTGAAAAAACCTGGGTTAGGGTTAGCTGGGTTAGGGTTGGCTGGGGGAGGGTTAGGCTAGGGTTAGCTGGGTTAGGGTTAGCTGGGTTAGGGTTAGGGTTAGCTGAGCTAGAGTTAGCTGGGTTAGGATTAGCTGGGCTAGGGTTAGCTGGGTTAGGGTTAGCAGGGTTAGGGTTAGCTAGGTTAGGGTTAGCTGGGCTAGGATTAGCTGGTTTAGGGTTACCTGGGTTAGGGTTAGCTGGGTTAGGGTTACCTGGGTTAGCTGTGTTAGTATTAGGGCTAGCTGACCCTAACATCTGCTTGCATGAAGAGGGGCTGTTATACTATCTTTCTGCACCGTGGGTGTTAAGCTGTCCCACTCAGGAAACAGGGTGGGGACTATTTCTTGCCATCCTCTTTTCTTTTTTGCAGAATCCTTGTGCTGCGAGTCCCGGCTGTCCCAGAGGTACTGCCTCTGTCGCACCAGTCTAATAAAGTCCTCATTTTCAACCCCTGTCTTCCTGCGTCTGGCAGACATTTTTGTCTAGTAAACTGTCCTCACTAGCCACTACACAACATCTCATATGGGCAAGGAACAGGAAGTGAATCAGTGAGGGGAAGAGGGGGGGGCGTGAGGAGGAGGAGAGTGTCTTGTGATGCCATTCGGTTTTTGCAATGCATATTCCAGGAATTTGCAAATTACATTTTCAGGGATTTCTACTTAGATGATATACTCAATCACGCTAAAGAGATGAAGCTTCATCGTTGCCATGTACGCGCTGTTCTCCAACGTTTAATAGATCACCGGTTGTATGCCAAACTTTCCAAATGCTCCTTTGAACAATCGGAAATACCTTTGCTAGGGTATATAATTTCGTCTGAAGGATTGCAGATGGACCCCAAGAAACGAAATGCCATCTTACAATGGTCCAGACCTTCCACGTTAAAGAAATCCAGCGGTTCATTGGATTTTCTAACTACTATAGGAAGTTCATCAAGAACTTTTCTAAAATTCTGGCTCCCATCACAACCCTCACTAAGAAAGGGACCAACTGCTCTCAGTGGTCTCCTGAAGCTCTGGAAGCCTTTAATCATCTAAAGTCTGCCTTTTGCTCTACTCCTGTGCTCCGCCATCCTCAGCCTTCTGCTCAATACTTCTTGGAAGTGGATACCTCCAAAATAGGTGCCGGAGCCGGAAAAAGCTACATCAGGTCGCCTTCTCCAAAATATTCTCTGCCGCAGAACAAAACTATGACATAGGGAATAGAGAACTGTTGGCCATAAAGCTTGCATTTTTGGAATGGAGACATCTGTTTAGAAGGTACCGAACTCCCAGTGATGGTTCAAACAGACCATAAGAACTTGACCCACTTGGAAAAGGCCCAAAGACTGAATTCTAGACAAGCCTGCAGGACATTATTCTTCACCCGATTTTATTTTGTGGTAACTTACATTCCAGGTACCAAGAACAAGAAAAGCTGATGCCCTGTCTCGGCAATTTCCTTACGAGAATCACCAAGCTCCCCCTGAGCATATTGGTTCCCCTGAACTAATTATTACTCAACTGGATACTACCTTACAAAGGAGCTTGTTGGCTACTCAATCCCGGGCACCTACTAATATTTAGGTTCCGTCAAATACTTTGTATGTTCCTCCTGAATTACGTATAGAAGTTTTGTACTGAGCCCATGGACAGAAGATTTCCGGGCATCCTGGTATCAAACAAACCTTCTTACACCTGAAGCCTCTAGTTTGGTGGCCTACCCTGAAGAGGGATGTTGTAGCCCTTGTTAAAGCTTGTACTATTTGTGAGACTACCAAGATGCCTCGATCTGTTCCCCAAGGACTGTTACAACCATTAACCGTTCCTCATGCTCCCTAGACTCATATTAGCATGGATTTTATTGTGGACTTGCCAGAGGGAATACCTTCATCTGGGTCATAGTAGACAGGTTTTCGAAGTTAGCACACTTCTTTCCTAAGCCAGCCCTGCTTTCAGCCCCAACCTTGGCTCTTTCCTTTATTGAAAATGTCACCCTTTTACATGGGATTCCGGTCGATATTGTTAGTGACAGAGGGCCGCAATTCATGTCTGCTTTCTGGAGGGCTGTTTGCAAACATCTTGGTATTAACAATTCCCTATCTGCTGGATACCACCCCCAATCTAATGGCCAGACTGAGAGGGTTAATCAAGATTTTGAGATCTACCTAAGGGCTTATGTTAATGCTGAACATGATAACTGGAGTGAGATGCTACCTCTAGCTGAGTTAGCTCACAATTCACTATGGCACGCCTCTCTGAAATGTTCTCCATTCCAAGCTGCATTTGGGTACCTGCAGCAGCGAACATGGTGACCAGGTTAACCAAACACTGGAGAGACATAAGAAAGGTTCTTCTTCAGTCTGTTTCCAAATACAAGGGGTATGCGGACGGTTGCAGAAAACCTGCCCCCCGTTATTGTCTCAATCAGCTAGTATGGTTGTCCACTAAAAACTTCAAATTCAGACAACCCTCTTCCAAATTAGGTCCTAGATATGTTGGACCTTTTTGTGTTATTCGCCAGATCAACCCTGTGGCCCATAAACTTTGCTTGCCCCCACATCTTCGTATCCCCAATACCTTTCATGTCTCCCTGCTAAAACCCTTTTACAAGAATAGGTTTTCTCTACCCTCTAGACGTCCTTCTCCAGTCTGCAGCTGATGACCATCAGGAATATGAAATGAGTAAGATTCTGGATTCCCGACGTAAGGGTAGACAATTACAGTATCTGGTGGACTGGAAGGGCTACTCAATTGCTGAGAGAACTTGGGTACCTGCGCGTGATGTGCATGCCCTACAGCTGGTCAGGTTGTTCCATGTTAGGCATTCATCCAAGCCCAAATAGCCCAGGGGCATCTTTGTGTGAGGGGTACTGTCATGCTTTAACTGGGAATCGATCCTGGGACCTGGTGTTCTGGGGTCAGGTTTTCTTCTTCTGAGCCACTGGTAGATTTATCTTGGTAGAGCCCTGGGTTTCTTCTGTTTCATGATTTTGGACTCTGGCTCCACCCAGTGGCCAGCTGTAGGTTGTCTCCTCATTTAGTACCCTATAAATCCTTACTTACCCTTCCTGTCTGTGCCCTAGTATAGGTTACAGTTCCTGCTTGTTATTATACCAGATTGTTTGCATGTTACTAACTCTGCTTGTTTCCAACTACGCTTTTGGATTGCCCTTTTGTACTACGTTGACAGATTGTTGCCGAACCTTGCCTGTACCTGGTGCCGGGAAACGGGAGTGACGGTTGGGGCAGACATGCACGCTTTGGCTGCCCCATGCAGCCTCTCTAACGCCTGGAGAGGATAAGAGTCCTCCTGATTCCCATGCACAGACTTCCTGCCTATTGGGTGGAGTCCTGGGCTCTAGCTCTGGGCTATTATAAGCCAGCCCACACCTGGATAATCAGCGTGCCTGTTTCTCCAAGAATTGGGCGTAAACCACCCATCTTCCGAGTAGCACGGGGTCCCACTGTTACAATATATACAGTTGTGCGCATCATTTTACATACCCTGGCAGAATTTATGATTTCTTGGCCATCCTCACCTGTGATCTGTTTGCTTGTAATTAGTGTGTGTGTGTGTGTCTGTGTGTGTATAAAAGGTCATTGAGTTTCTGGACTCCTGACAGACACTTGCATCATTCATCCAGTGCTGCACTGACCTTTCTGGATTCTGAGTCATGGGGAAAGCAAAAGAATTGTCAAAGGATCTGCGAGAAAAGGTAGTTGAACTGTATAAAACAGGAAAGGGAAATAAAAAGATATCCAAGGAATTGAGAATGCCAATCAGCAGTGTTCAAACTCTAATCAAGAAGTGGAAAATGAGGGATTCTGTTAAAATCAAACCACGGTCAGGTAGGCCAAGTAGAAATTTCGGCCACAACTGCCAGGAAAATTGTTCGGGATGCAAAGCAGAACCCATAAATAACTTCAGGACTCTTTGCAAACATGTGGTGTGGCTGTTTCAAGATGCACAATAAGGAGGCACTTGAATAAAGATGGGCTGCATGGTCGAGTCGCCAGAAGAAAGCCATTACTACGCAAATGCCACAAAGTATCCCTCTTACAATACGCCAAACAGCACAGAGCCAAGCCTCAAACCTTCCGGCACAAAGTTATTTGGAGTAATGAGTGATGAGACCAAAATTAAGCTCTTTGGCCACAACCAAAAATGCTTCATTTGGAGAGGAGTCAATAAGGCCCGTGAAACACGGAAGGGGATCACAGATGTTTTGGGGATGTGTGAGCTACAAAGGCACAGAAAATTTGGTCAAAATTGATGGCAAGATAAATGCAGTATGTTATCAAAAAATACTGGAGGAACATTTAGGCTTCATACACACGTGCGTTTTTTAACGCCACGTTTTTGGGCGTTTTTTACAGCTCATCAGGTTATTCAATGGCCCTCTAAAAACGCTGACGTTTTTGAGCAGTAGAGGGCGTCGGCGTTAGTGAGCTGTAACCAGAACGCAGGACCAGTGCGTTCTGGAGCTGCAGCGTCATGGCGTTTTTTTTAAGCCGAGCCGGCAAAACGCTCAATAACATGGCTTAACGTTGTATACACAGCATTAAGCCTCGTCAGGCGTTCTATTCAAAATCAATGGTTCCCTATGGGAGCCTATTGATTCGAATAGAAGCCGCACCAGAAGTTGGATCATGATGATCCGACTTGCGGCGCGACTTGCGTGCTAGGGATCTTGAAGGGGAACCCCCGCAAAAAAATTGTGTGGGGTTCCCCCCAAGAGGATGCCAGGCTCTACGATCTGGCATGGATTTTAAGAGGACCCCCTACGCCTCTGCGCCCCCCACCACAAAGCATCTTGTCCCCATGGGGACAAGAGCCTCTTCCCGTCAACCCTGGCCGTTGGTTGTCGGGGTCTGTGGGCGGGGGCTTATCGGAATCTGGAAGCCCCCTTTAATAAGGGGGCCCCCAGATGCCGGCCCCCCCACCCTATGTAAATGAGCATGGGGTACATTGCACCCCTACCCATTTACCTGGAAAAAAAGTGTACAAAAAAAACAAACTACGCAGCTTTTTAAAATATTTTATTAAATCAGCTCCGGCGTCTTCTCCCCTCTCTTCTCCCTTGTCTTCTTTCTTCGGCTCTTTTGCGGGGTCTTCTGCTCTTTTGCCGCTGTCTCCTCGGCTAGCTTCTTCCAATTCTTCTTCTCCTTCTCTTCTGGAGATGTTGACTCGTCACTCTCTTCCACTCGAATGCCGGGTCCATGCTGCGCGGTTGCCTTATATTGACATGGGGCGGTGCCACACGATGACGTCACATCCTGGGGCAGGCCATCACATCACACCCCCGCCCCAGGATGTGATGTCATGAGGGTGGGGCTCATGATGACGTCATCGTGTGGCCCCGTCCCATGGCAATATAAGGCAACCGCGCAGCACGGACCTGGCATTCGAGTGGAAGAGAGTGACGAGTCAACATCTCCAGAAGAGAAGAAGAAGGAGAAGAAGAAGTGGGAGAAGCTAGCCGAGGAGACAGCGGCAAAAGAGCAGAAGACCCCGCAAAAGAGCCTAAGAAAGAAGACGGGGGAGAAGATGCCGGAGCTGATTTAATAAAATATTTTAAAACGCTGTGTAGTGTGTTTTTTTGTACACTTTTTTTTCCAGGTAAATGGGTAGGGGTACGATGTTAGGGTGGGGGCCGGCATCTGGGGGCCCCCTTGTTAAATCAATGTTGAACCATTGATTTTGAATAGAGGCAGAAAAACGCCGCTGAGAGCTAGCGTGGAAAAACGCGCATTGACGTCAATGCAAAACGCAAAGAAAAACGGCAATTTTTCTCTGACGTCGGACCTGGCGTTTTGCTTATTTTTTTGCAAACGCCCGTGTGTATGAGGCCTTACATTCATCAGCCAGGAAGCTGCGGACGTACTTGGACATTCGAACATGACAATGATCCAAAACACAAGGCCAAGTCGATCTGTCATTGGCTACAGCAGAATAAATTGAAGGTTCCGGGGTGGCCATCTCAGTCTTCTGAGCTCAATATCATTGAGCCACTCTGGGGAGATCTCAAACATGCAGTTCATGCAAGACAGCCCAAGAATTTCCAAGAACTGGAGGCTTTTTGCCAAGAGGAATGGACAGCTTTACCATCTGAGAAGATAAAGAGCCTCATCCATAAATACCACAGAAGACTTCAAGCTGTCATTGATGTTAAATGGGGCAATACACGGTATTAAGGACTGGGGTGTGTAAACTTTTGATCAGGGTCATTTGGGTAGTTTCTGTTGTCATTATGATTTAAAAAGAGTAAACACAGTTGACTGATAATAAAGGGCTTCAGCCAAACACTAACCATGAGTGAAAGAAAAGTTTTTGTGTTCTCATTTATACTCTCTCTGAAAAATGGCCAAGAAATCATAAATTCTGCTAGGGTGTGTAAACTTATGAGCACAACTGTATGTGTATATATACAGAGGCGGCTCTCTAATTAGGCAAATTAGGTGGTCGCCTAAGGCCTCACACTCGCAGGGGCCTCGCAATCGCCTAATTTGACACTGACACCAACACCGAGATAGAGCGTACTGACGCCAGCACTTTAAAGCTCTTAATATATGCAATTTATAAAGTTAATTTTTTTATCGCTTGAATTATTATTCCCATTATCGGCGTGAGTAGGGCCTCTTGTCTAGGTTTTGCCTAAGGCCTCACAAAGCCTAGAGCCGCCTCTGTATATATATATATATATATATATATATATATATATATATATTCTGTGTATATATTCAAATGTATTCCATATATAAGGCTTCATAGTTGCCAAGGCCACAACAGTTAGAAAAGCATACATAGTTTACATATACAACTAAATTTATTAATTATCCACAAACTAGAAACCAAAGACTTCACTTTTTGAGTGCTGGGATTCAGCAATGAATGATTCTGCAAGTGAATCCCAGCTTTAACTAATACACATACATATTAGAGCTGAACTATGGCCAAAAACGACTTTTGTACACAGTAAAATGAAGTTGCCTCTAATGAATTGTGTCCCATTCTGACTGCCCTAGTGTTAGTTAAAGCTTTTTTTAAAATTATTCTTTATTTAGAGGATTGCATCCGCATGACAGAGTCAGGTAAAAATAAAAAATAAAACAGAAAGTTGAGGTGGATACAATCAAACATGTATGCCGGTTTGGCATTAGTACAGTCAGCAGAGTACAATAAACCATCCTTCCCCATATCCAATGTAAAAGGAGAAAAACGAGAGCTATAAAATCAGGATAATTAGGTTTGTTGCGTTAGTAACCAACCATCAGCAGATGTGCTGCTATATCTAAGAGTGAATTCTCCAGTAGTGTTCAATAGGCTGGGGACTGAGCAAGCCGAAACAGGCTGAGTAGTGACAACACAGCTAGTGGCGTATGTGAGGTGACAGTACTACAATACTGGTGCGCACTGCATTTTTTATACCAAGTTTTTATATGGGGGAGCTTTTACCTTTATTCAGCCCACAGTCTCTTGTTGGTGCCAAACGTCCAGCGCTGAGCCTTGTAGTTCTGGCTGCAGTGCAGTGACCACAGTGGGGCACTCGTTTGGCACTATCTACATTCAGAAAAGGCCAGGATGCCAAAGTGCTCTGTGAATGGAGGTGCAGATAAACATTACAATCTGCCCTCTGCCAATCACAAAATGCCTTGTATTCAGCGAAAAGAATGCAAGACTTTTTCTGAATGGAGGAGGTACTAAGTGAGCGACCCGCTGTGCTCTTTGTACTGCAGTTGAAATTGCCATTCTCAACACTGGACGTTTAGTACACACGGGAGACTGCAGACTTTATCTGATTTAAAAAATGCTGTTGAAGCCAGAGATGGGGCACACTTGATTAGCAGTAACTTATTTTTACTGTACAAGTGTAAGAAATCAGTTTTTGGCCATGCTTTAGCTTTAAGCTGTTGCTAGCTGCACTGGTACAAAGGCTGCATAGCAAGACTCATTAAAGCACATCTAAACCCAAAACCAAAAATGTTAATATATTGCAGCTTACCAGTCCTTAGATGTGGTGACTGCATTCTTTTTTTTTTCAGGCTCAGAACATTTTCAACAAGTACATAAAATGAGTACAAAGAGAGAAAATGGGACTTTAAATGAAGCCTGCCACTGTATGAATAAAAAATGTTGGTAAATAAGTTTCATGTCAATAGTTTATTGATTAAAGTTTGATTCTTTAGTATAAAATATTCTTTTCTATAAGCCATGATATGTTGTAAAATACAATCCCATCATGTACAAAGACAATTATAGTATACATTTTAAGATACAGAAATAAAAAAAGAGACGTGATTAGCAAGCAAATTTTAAAATTATTCATCAGTAGATAGTATATACATATAAAGGATGTATTAGAGGGCCCGAGTTTGTCTTGGCATCTTTAATGTAGACTCAACGCGTTTCATGGTGTACAGCCATTCATCAGGAGTGTGATGCACTAAGGACATTCTGAAAAGTACATAATGGGTCTGTAAATATCTGGTACCTCTGACAGGAATAGTATGATCTCAAAAAGGAATAATGACTTACCAAACAACTTCACACAGATAGAAAGCCCACAAACGGGATGGCAGGAGCCAGAGAAGAGGGGTCAGGCACGGGGCTGCCAACAGTGTGTTCAGTGTGCGCTGCGAAAGCCACACTATACTGGAAATGAATAAGAGTGTGAAGATTGAATGCATGACCTAAGTTGAAGTGTCCTGAATGAGAACTGTATTTGAAGTGAATGAGTGAGTAAGACTATGTGAAAGTTTCCATAGGGGACTACATTAAAGGTAAATTGCTGTGAAGGAATCAATTGACCACAGCAATGAAGTATGAAACAAATAGATGACATGCAAACAAATGTGTGCATGAGAAAAAAAACAAAAAACAAAAAATGGACTAAATCAGTAGATGTCAATGGGGAATGATGACCAAGTGAGTGGGAAAAGATAGGTGAAAACGGCTGAGTTACCTGTATTGTATAACCTTGAAGAGCTGCTGTGCAAAGGAACCCCCTGGTGTGCATGAACCATATGAAGTGGTGAGCCGGCCATCCCGAGCTGCCTATATCTCAGGTAGGGGGTGGGGCCCCATCAGTGTCATGCTAATGACCTGCTGTGTAAGCAGGACAAGGTGTGGGACAGTGGCTCCACCCATGGCCAGGTGAGCCCTCAGTGGATCCACGCCCACTTAACCCCTCTTCTCTGGCTCCTGCCATCCCGTTTGCGGGTTTTCTATCTGTGTGAGGCTGTTTGGTAAGTCATTATTCCTTTTTGAGATCATACTATTCCTGTCAGTGGTACCAGATATTTACAGACCCATTATGTACTTTTCAGAATGTCCTTAGTGCATTAAACTCCTGATGAATGGCTGTACGCCATGAAACGCGTTGAGTCTACATTAAAGATGCCAAGACAAACTCGGGCTCTCTAATACATCCTTTATATGTATATACTATCTACTAGAGTTGAGCGGACACCTGGATGTTCGGGTTCGGCGGGTTAGGCCGGACTTCGCAAAAAAGTTTGGGTTCAGTACCGAACTTGACCCGAACTTGACCCCGGACCCCGAACCCCATTGAAGTCAATGGGGACCAGAACTTTTAAGCACAAAAATGGCTGTAAAAAAGTCCTGGAAAGTGCTAGAGGGCTGCAAAAGGAAGTAAAATGGGGGTAAGAGGACAAGTGCCCTACAAAAAATGGGGATAGGGAAAATAACTTAAAATCAAAAAAAAAATGGGTAGGGGGGGTGGATGTGAAGTAGGAGCCTAGAGGTTGACTAGGCCGTGACTGTGGCAGTGTAGGTGGAAGTGGCGGTGGTGGAGGAGGAACCTCTCCCTATAGAACTAGGAGGTGATTATAGAACAATATTCTGTCCCTTACAGGAGCAGCAGGAACCTCTCCCTATAGCACTAGGAGACAATTTTAGAACAATAATCTGTCCCTTACAGCAACAGCAGGAATCTGACCCTATAGCAGTAGGCGATGATTTCAGAACAATAATCTGTCCCTTACAGCACCAGCAGGAACCTCTCCCTATAGAACTAGGAGATGATTATAGAACAATAACCTATCCCTTACAGGAGCAGCAGGAACCTCTCCCTATAGCACTAGGAGACGATTTTAGAACAATAATCTGTCCCTTACAGCACCAGCAGGAACCTCTCCCTATAGAACTAGGAGATGATTATAGAACAATAATCTGTCCCTTGCAGGAGCAGCAGGAACCTGACCCTATAGCAGTAGGTGATGATTTTAGAACAATAATCTGTCCCTTACAGGAGCAGCAGGAACCTCTCCCTATAGAACTAGGAGACGATTTTAGAACAATAATCTGTCCCTTACAGCACCAGCAGGAACATCTCCCTATAGAACTAGGAGGTGATTATAGAACAATAATCTGTTCCTTACAGGAGCAGCAGGAACCTCTCCCTATAGCACTAGGAGATGATTTTAGAACAATAATCTGTCCCTTACAGCAACAGCAGGAACCTGACCCTATAGCAGTAGGCAATGATTTTAGAACAATAATCTGTCCCTTACAGGAGCAGTAGGAACCTCGCCCTATAGAACTAGGAGACAATTTTAGAACAATAATCTGTCCCTTACAGCACCAGCAGGAACCTCTCCCTATAGAACTAGGAGATGATTATAGAACAATAATCTGTCCCTTACAGCAACAGCAGGAACCTGACCCTATAGCAGTAGGCGATGATTTTAGAACAATAATCTGTCCCTTACAGCAACAGCAGGAACCTTTCCCTATAGCACTAGGAGGTGATTTTAGAACAATAATCTGTCCCTTACAGCAACAGCAGGAACCTGACCTTATAGAACTAGGAGATGATTTTAGAACAATAATCTGTCCCTCAAAGCAATAGACTCTACCTAGTCCAGTATCAGATCGTTCTGTAATGCAGTATGAGATGTTATTAGATCTGCAATCTGTCCCTCACAGCGCCGGCAGCATCCTCTCCCTACACTAGCCTGAGAGCATGTGACATGCAGCACTACATGACTCCAGCTTATACAGAGGCTGGGTCACATGATGCACTGGCCAATCACAGCCATGCCATTAGTAGGCATGGCTGTGATGGCTTCTAAGGGCAAACCAGTGAAACGCTTGTTGATTGGTTGCCCTGCAGCTATTCAACAGGCGGGATAAAATACTCGAACCCAAACTTTTTTTCAAATGTCTGGGTTCAGGTCCGGGTCACGGACACCCCAAAGTTCGGTACGGACCCAAACTTTACAGTTCGGGTTCGCTCAACTCTACTATCTACTGATGAATAATTTTAAAATTTGCTTGCTAATCATGTCTCTTTTTTGATTTCTGTATCTTAAAATGTATACTATAATTGTCTTTGTACATGATGGGATTGTTTTTTACAACATATCATGGTTTATAGAAAAGAATATTTTATATTAAAGAATCTAACTTTAATCAATAAACTATTGACATGAAACTTATTTACCAACTTTTTTATTCATACAGAGATGGAGGTCTGCCACTGCTCAGTATGTATACTTTTTTTTGGGTGCCGGGTCACATTTATTTCTAACCAGATACCAGGGTGGAAGACACCCGCCTTTTCCCAGTAACCTGTCACACCAGTCTCTCTTTCTGAACCCTTTTTATTTAGTCATTATCAAGTTTATATAACCATAATTATTCCATACTCATTCATTTTTAACCCCTTTTTTTTACTGTTACCTCAGACTGTGTTATATATGTATGTGTGTATGTATATATACATATACACATGTTTTGGGTTCCAGCCAACCACAGTGGGCTTGCTCTGTGGAGAGGATGTAGGGAGCCAGGCGGTGTCTGGTTCCGGGGCTGTGATGCATGGCAGTCACCCCCCTTTTTAATTTTGTGTGGGGGTGGGGTTTTGCTTCCTATGCATCGGCGTCATGCATTGCATTGCACCTCTGCACGTGGCTTTTCCCATGCCTGGAGCTGATTTGCTTTTCTTCCCTCTTTTCCATCTGGTTGTTAAGTGGGCGTGGTTCCACTGAGGGCTCACCTGGCCATGGGTGGAGCCATTGCCCCACACCTTGTCCTGCTTACACAGCAGGTCATTAGCATGACACTGATGGGGCCCCACCCCCTACCTGAGATATAGGCAGCTCGGGATGGCTGGCTCACCACTTCACATGGTTCATGCACACCAGAGGGTTCCTTTGCACAGCAGCTCTTCAAGGCTATACAATACAGGTAACTCAGCCTTTTTCACCCATCTTTTCCCACTCACTTGGTCATCATTCCCCATTGACATCTACTGATTTAGTCCATTTTTTGTTTTTCTCGTGCACACATTTGTTTGCATGTCATCTATTTGTTTCATGTGTCATTGCTGTGGTCAATTGATTCCTTCACAGCAATTTACCTTGGATGTAGTCCCCTATGGAAACTTTCACATGGTCTTACTCACTCATTCACTTCACATACAGTTCTCATTCAGGACACTTCAACATAGGTCATGCACTCAATCTTCACACTCTTATTCATTTCCAGTATAATGTGGCTTTCACAGCGCACACTGAACACACTGTTGGTCGTTGTGGTGATCTGGCCCTCCCTGGCAGCTCCCTCTGGTTTGGATGGGGTCCCCATCTCAGCTCCGTGCCTGACCCCTCTTCTCTGGCTCCTGCCATCCCCCGTTTGCGGGCTTTCTATCTGTGTGAAGCTGTTTGGTAAGTCATTATTCCCTTTTGAGATCATACTATTCCTGTCAGAGGCACCAGATATTTACAGACCCATTATGTACTTTTCAGAATGTCCTTAGTGCATCATACTCCTGATAAATGGCTGTACGCCATGAAACGCGTCGAGTCTACATTAAAGATGCCAAGACAAACTCAGGCTCTCTAATACATCCTTTATATGTATATACTCTACTGATGAATAATTTTAAAATTTGCTTGCTAATCATGTCTTTTTTGATTTCTGTATCTTACAATGTATACTATAATTGTCTTTGTACATGATGGGATTGTTTTTTACAACATATCATGGCTTATAGAAAATAATATTTTATACTAAAGAATCAAACTTTAATCAATAAACTATTGACATGAAACTTATTTACCAACATGGTTTATTCATACAGTGGCAGGCTTCATTTAAAGTCCCATTTTCTCTCTTTGTACTCAGCTAATACAGGGATGGAGGTCTGCCACTGCTCAGTATGTATACTTTTTTTTGGGTGCCGGGTCACATTTATTTCTAAGTACATAACATATCTGTTAATTGATCTAGACATGTAGTGTCCTTTTCACTTCCTTTAAACTCAAAAGAAAGCAAACCATACTTATATTTCTTGTGTAAACTACTATACCCATCAATATACCATGTCATGGAGATTAACAAGGGCTTGAAGTCCAGCCTGTGTGGCAAAAAAAAATAGAGATAGTAGACAGCGCAAGTGGTCAAATAAACCAAACAAATAAAGTTGTGAAAACCAGCTGCAGGCACACTAAGGGATATCAAAATACTGCGCTGCACTAAACAAAGTAATTATAGTGCAAAGATTAGTGAAATACCAAAGAAGCTATTTAACAATAAAAATACAAAATATATAAAAGTGAAAAAATTTCCATGTGTAACTCAAAGTCCATGTGATGATCCCATATTTGACCTGTCAGGACAGGGCCACACATATGATGTCATCACGATCTAGATGTGTCCTTCATGTTCATGTGACTATACAGTGCTATAATAAGGTATATACCTTTTTCTGTGTAAGTAGTTTCTAGTTTTTAATAAAATAGTGGTAACTGGTTCACATTATGTGGAGCATGGGTCTCCTTTTATGCTTTTTTTGAGTAGCAAGTGCAAGGGAGTTTGGCATCAGACGAGGTCCTATCTGCTGGCCCTGGGGGTCCTCTTTACCCAGATGTTTGAAGAGCAGGTGTATGGTTCCGCACCCGGTTTTAGGTAAAGTGTTCTAAACTATTTCCAGATGTATGAAGAACAGATGTAATGTGTGAAGAATATCTTTTCTAGGGAAAGAACAGATGTTGTGTGTGAATAACAGATGTGCAATAATTAGCGGTAATAATAAAAGTGACACAGACTAAAAAGAAGTGTTCTTCACACTTCTTTTTAGTCTGTGTCACTTTTATTATTACCGCTAATGATTGCACATCTGTTATTCACACACAACATCTGTTCTTTCCCTAGAAAAGATGTTCTTCACACATTACATCTGTTCTTCATACATCTTGAAATAGTTTAGAACACTTTACCTAAAACCGGGTGCGGAACCATACACCTGCTCTTCAAACATCTGGATAGTGTGTTTGAAAATACAGCATAGAGAAGAGCAGGCATATGGTGTCGCTCTTCACACACAGTTTGCAGATGTTTTCAGAACAGTGATATTATATCACTGATATGATATCACTGTTCTGA
>BLSH010205259.1:682210-695827 GCA_018402905.1 Glandirana rugosa
CGCCCCCCCCCCCCCGTCGTCTCCTCCTGTGTCACCGACCCTTCTTGCCCCCCCGTCTCTTCCTCTTGCCCCCTCGCCTCCTCACCTCTTCCTCTGACCCCCTCGCCTCCTCCACTCGCCCCCTTCCCTCTGTCACCGGCCCCTTTTTGCCCCCTCGCCTTCTCACCTCTTCCTCTTACCCCCTCCTCCACTCGCCCCCTTCCTCCTTGACCTTCCTCCTTTGACACCGGCCCCGTCTTGCCTCCTCGCCTCCTCCTCCACTTGCCCCTCGCCCCTTCTCTCCTTCTGTGTTTGTCGGACCCTCCTACCTCCCCCCTGTCGACATTCGTGACTATCGGTGCCCTCGCTCTCCTCCTCTTCGCCGACAGTTCGTCCCTCTAGCCACGAATGTCGACAGGGACCAGTGTAGCTAGTAGGGGCCGATAGTTCCCTGTTAGTAGGTACACACGTCCCACCCAGTCTCACCCGGGGGGGGAGCCCCCGTGTGAGACGTGGGTATCTACTATGCGGTGACAAACAGCGTGAACTAGCTAGTACAGACCCCAAGACGTACAGTTGCCGGCTAGACTTGTACCGAGCAGGAGTAAAGGAAGGGGCCCCCCCGTTCTTCCCAGCCACTGTGTCCTCCTCTGCTGCCCCCCCCCCCCCGCAGTCGGCTCCCTCCTCTCCTCTCCCGCCGGCTGTCAGGGGGGATGTGTCAGGATGGAGAGCGGAGTAAAGAGCCGGTAAATATGTCATTTACCGACCCCTTTCTTGTCTGAATTGGACATTGAGAGCGTTCGTTACCGATCGCTCTCCTGTCCTGTAACTGAGCAGAGTAACATAGTAACCTGCTTGTCACTCTGCTTCAGTTTATGAATGGACGGGAGCCACTCTCCATTCATGTTCAGTGCTGATTAAAAAAAATATATATATATTAAAAATATCATTGTAAAGAAATAAAAAAAAAAAATACTTACACCACCACCCCGTCTTGCCCTGCCGACACTCTCCACAGCCCCAACCACCCCCCCCCCCCAAAAAAAAATGTAAAAACATTGAATTGTAAAAAAAAATAATACATTAAAATAAAAACATAGTAAATATTAAAATAAAAAACTGACACCATCCACTGCTCTACTGAAAGCAACATCTACCCTACTGACA
This sequence comes from Glandirana rugosa, assembly GCA_018402905.1. Lineage (NCBI taxonomy): Eukaryota > Metazoa > Chordata > Amphibia > Anura > Ranidae > Glandirana > Glandirana rugosa. The sequence goes on from BLSH010205259.1 coordinate 683,357, forward strand.
CCGTCCACTGCCTCATACCTCCCCCCACCCTGTTCCAACAAACAAACTATTGACACTGCCTACTGCCCTACTGACACCCTCCAAATCCCCCCCCCCCCATATCGTTGTAAAATAAAAAATTATACAAAAATGAATTTTAAAAAATACACATCCTGACACTGTCCATTGCTCTACTGACACCATCCACTGGGCGCCAACATTTTTTTGAAAAAATGAAAAAAATAAAAATAAATTGTAAAAATCTTAAAAAAAAAATAAAAATAAAGAACTATTGACAATGTCCACTACCCTACTGACACAATCCTGAACATAATACCCACCACTGTACACTCCACACTCCTCATCTGCACATACCACCCACCTCCATACACTCCATACACCCTCTCCCTGCACATACTACCCACCTCCATACACACCGCACTCCTCTCCTGCACATACTACTCACCTCCATACACTCCATACCCCTCTCCCTGCAAATACTACCCACCTCCATACACTCCATACCCCTCTCCCTGCAAATGCTACCCACCTCCATACACACCACACTCCTCTCCTGCACATACTACCCACCTCCATACACTCCATACCCCTCTCCCTGCACATACTACCCACCTCCATACATGCCTCACTCCTCTCCAGCACATATTACCCACCACCAACCACACCCCACTCCTCTCCTGCACATACTACCCACCGCCATACACTCTGCATTGTACATTCCCTATTTAACATTACTGCATTCTGAACTATGTAAGTCATCACAGACTCTATTAAACCACACCCCCTTTAGTCATGCCCAATATTTAGGGCATTTTAAGCCACACCCATATTTTGCCGCAGCACACATAGAGCGCCGCATTTTTTGCCCATGACTGGGGCCCGCTTTTTATCTTGCACACAGGCCCACTCATTTCATGATATGCCCCTGGCGACAAATGCTGGCACGAGATCGGCAACTGACTCTACGATTGATGGTGGAGGAATTGGGCATTAGCAAGGACCACCATTGTGCACACCATTGTCTACGAAGATTTGGGTAAGCGGAAGATCTGTTCCCGATTTGTGCGGCACAAGCTGACAGAGGAACAGAAAGCAAATTGGATGGAAACCTGTGGAGATTTCATTACCATGTGTGACCAGGATCCATCCTTTCTGTGAACCATCGTCACAGGGGATGAGACCTGGTGCTACCAGTTAGATCCAGAATCCAAGCGACAATGGAATGGCATTCACCGCCTTCCCTGCAACCCAAACAAAGTCACCTGCAAAAGTCCAATGTCAAGACATTGTTTTACGGACTCTCAACAATCAAAGAATGTGTGACAGCAGTTCTGCGATCAATTCTTAAATATGCCTTTGCTGACAGTTTGCAGAAGGTTTATGAACGTTGCCAAAAGTATGTTGTGAAGGATGGCAATTGCTTTGAAGGCCAATAAAGGTCATTTATTTGTATCTTCTGTTTTGTTTGTTTTCTGATACCATTCACCAAACCTTTTAGACACACCTCATATATTGTTTTTTTAGTGCTTAGATATACAGTACTTTAACTACAATAGGCAGAAATGACAGGAAAATCCATAGTGCATGTATATACCAGTGCAGGCAAAGTATTATCTGTCTGTTAAAACTGTGTTAAAACTTTGCAAATGATTGCTGCGTTCAGGTGATAGAGTTTCAGGATATTGATCTGGTGTTGATCTTGTACCATTTGACATTTTTTAATGACTGCAGGGGGCTATTAGATTTGTGCCATCCGAATTTGAAGTACTGTAGAGCGAAAATGAAGAATCTATTTAGTGCTACATAGACATGTAGAGTTATTACAACTGACAATGAATGGCATTAAGATGCTAGCTGATACCTAATGTGTTGAGGGCTCTTCCCATGAGTATTCCTATATATGCATGTGCATTAGCATTTTTTGACAGTAGTATGTAATGCACCGTTTCGAGATGGCTAGGAGGTTTTTAAGTTTGGAATCTTGTACAGCACCCATTACGGGAACCATGCAGCCAATGACAGAATATTCTTTGAAATATATGAAAAGTCCCACTTTCGTTAAATAAACCAATTACTAAAAATCTACCTTTCCAGATTTTACATTTTAACAAGATCCATGGGGACAAAGTTTAAACTCTCCTTTCAAATCCCTCTGAAAAGGATATTATGTCAGCACGAGAATACTGTTAGGTGTAATTAATATGCTATTTTTCTTATTTCCCTGCCGAGTGTTGAATAACGCAGCTATAACTCATTTATGTCACCATCACAGAGGGAGCAAGCGAGCAGGGACATTCTCACACTTGGGGAAGAGTTTGTAACCAAAAAGTAGTGGGGATTTATGGGGAGCTTAATGGAAATCATCTCAAGGATTTTGGCTCCGGTTTCCACTCTCACATCACTCAGCAGCTTCATGGGGACATTATGAAAACATGTCTCAGCTTCCAGTTAGAGTGGACTATAGAAGAGGGAAGATATAAAAATGGTTTGGTTAGCTATTCATTCTGCTACACATTTAGCCATAGCTTAGCTTTCCCTTAGTTATTCTTTGTTTTTAGACAGTGAAAGAAAACTATAAAATGATGTATAGCATTCTGGTTATACATCTGTGTAGTCCATTTTGTGGTCTCCTACAGAAATATGAACCAATGGAGTTGGCTTGTTGGGTTGCTCTTATCTTACCCTAAAGGCCCGTACACAGGGTATAGTTATTGGCCTAAAAATGTCGTACAACAACCTGTCATACAATAATCTGTTAGTTCGCTCCATTCAACAGCCGATTTTGAATTATCGTCCAACAAAAGTTGTATGAGCAGACTAGAAAATTATTGTCTGCCGACAAGGCATCGTCCGATTTTGGGCTCGTCTGTACAAAAGTTGGACATACAAAAGTTGTAAGAACAAACAAACACGCATTTACGGAACCCAGGAACGAGCGGGAAGTGTTTAGTCGTGTAAACACCAAATTAGTGGAAGGGGCCCAAAGGGTAACACTCGTAGCAAGTCACTACGTTCGCATTTGTTGTACATTAACTTTACTCCCGTCAGTACGCTAGACAAAATCACGGACAGTCGATTTTGGGAAAGTTGGACGACAATCGCACCATGTATACAGGGCTTTAGGCTAAGGCTGGATGCATAAGAGCCAGGCCATTTGGAGTGGAAAGTTTTTCTCTTCCATCATGTGAATATTTAGAACTTGAAGTTTTGTTTGTATTTCTACATACATGTATGCAGGGTAAAGCAGCAGGTTCAACTCAAAATGCCTCAAAGCATCCTAAAGTTACCTTTAAATTCCCTTATCAACTCCCACCTGATGATACTGGTGCTTGACCAATCCTTCACCAAGCACCAGTGCTGTTACATGGGAGGAAGAGGTGTTAGGCATATGATCCCTTATACCCAGAAGCATGGATCTTTCAAACACAACATTGCTTGACCAAGGAGGTTACACATCTGTATCAAAAGATGGCTTAATCCCATGCCTTTTAACACTTCGGATAAATAGCCCCTGACTTATATAATACTAGCAAAAGCCCATCCACTGAATTGAATGAATACTGAATTCCTAGTACTAGTGGTATGAATGTAGAATATAGTGTAAGGTTTAGCAGTCTAGGAAATGTACCGTATAGCATAGAACACACAATGCGTCAGTTTGTGGTATGTGGTGTGCTGTTACATTAGTAAAAGTTAGTGGTGTAGTGTATTGGGCCGGGGCAGAGTGTGCGGGTGCACTAGTTGTCAGTGGTAGTTAGTAGAGGAATGAGTACAATGACAATCAACAGCAAAATGTGGGGGTTCAGTGGTGGTTTTTACACAATGACATATGTTTATTGACATAATCACCTATAACCAAGACAGAGAGGCATGTCACCCCTAACCAAGCCATTACTATATTTAGTTTACAGCCACACTACCATGAATACATTTAATGTCTTTTGATCTCAAATGCTAAACAAGTGTCAGGAAGTTTAAACAATTAATCAAGACAGCAATGCCAATTACAGTGCCTTGAAAACATATCCACACCCCTTGAAATTTTCTACATTTTGTCATGTTACAACCAAAAATGTAAATGTATTTTATTGGGATTTTATGTGATAGACCAACACAACGTGGCACATAATTGTGAAGTGGAAGGAAAATGATAAATGGTTTTCAATTTTTTTTTCCAAAAAAATATGTGAAAAGTCAATACTTAGTAGAACCACCTTTCGCTGCAATTACAGCTGCAAGTCTTTTTGGGGATGTCTCTACCAGCTTTGCACATCTAGAGAGTGACATTTTTGCCTATTCTTCCTTGCAAAATATCTCAGATTGGATGGAGAGGGCCTGTAAAAAACAATTTCACAGAGAGCAACAGCAAAGTCTTGGCACAGATACTCAATTGGATTTAGGTCTGGACTTTGACTGGGCCATTCTAATACATGAATATACATTAATCTAAACCATTCCATTGTAGCTCTGGCTGTAGGTTTAGGGTCGTTGTCCTGCTGGAAGGTGAACCTCCGCCCCAGTCTCAAGTCTTTTGAAGACTCTAACAGGTTTTCTTCTAAGATTGCCCTGTACTTGGCTCCTTCCATCTTCTCATCAACTCTGACCAGCTTCCCTGTCCCTGCTGATGAAAATAATCCCCACAACATGATGTTGCCACCACCATGTTTCACGGTGGGGATGTTGTGTTCAGGGTGATGTGCAGTGTTAGTTTTCTGCCACACATAGAGTTTTGCTTTTAGGCCAAAAAGTAAAATGTTGGTCTCATCTGACCAGAGCACCTTCTTCCACATGTTTGCTGTGTCCCCCACATGGCTTCTCGCAAACTGAAAACGGGACTTCTTATGGCTTGCTTTCAACAATGGCTTTCTTCTTGCCACTCTTCCATAAAGGCCAGATCTGTGGAGTGCATGACTAATAGTTGTCCTGAGGACAGATTCTCCCACCTAAGCTTTGGATCTCTGCAGCTCCTCCAGAGTTACTATTGGCCTCTTGGCTGCTTCTCTGATGAATGCTCTCCTTGCCCGGCCTGTTTGTTTAGGTGGACAGCCATGTCTTGGTAGGTTTGCAGTTGTGCCATACTCTTTCCATTTTTGGATGATGGATTGAACAGTGCTCCATGAGATGTTCAAAGCTTGGATTTTTTATAATCTAACCCTGCTTTATGCCTGACCTGTCTGGTGTGTTCCTTGGCCTTCCTGATGCTGTTTGTTCACTAAGGTTCTCTAACAAACCTCTGAGGGCTTCACAGAACAGCTGTATTTATACTGATATTAAATTACACACAGGTGGACTCTATTTACTAATTAGGTGACTTGTGAAGGCAATTTGTCCACTAGATTTTAGTTAGGGGTATCAGAGTAAAGGGGGCTGAATACAAATGCTTTTCACATATTTATTTGTAAAAAAAATTTGAAAACCATTTATCATTTTCCTTACACTTCCCAATTATGTGCCACTTTGTGTTGGTCTATCACATAAAATTTTAATAAAATACATTTATGTTTTTGGCTGTAACATGAACAAATGTGGAAAATTTCAAGGGTTATGAATACTCTTTCAAGGCACTGTATTTACCAAGGCTATGCATTTTTAGTGCTTTTTGCATTTTGCATATTTGCACTACAGTCCATTTATACATATTCTGTAGAACAAATCTGCAAAATGAAAAAAAGCACTAAAAATGCGTAGGTGTGAATCCAGCCTTAATCAATATAAGACAATTCCTCAAGCCATCCGGCGTGCTAATTAGCATGAAAATAAGTAATAGCTATAACCACACTGACTTGATTAATTCCCTGAGTCTGATTAACTCTGCATAGAGTTTTTTTAGCACAATAAAATAATCAATTAAAGTATGGACTGGATAACATAAAATAAATAGCAATTCATTCACTGTCAATTCGCTAACAATCACATATGTAACTCTGATTTATTCCGAGATATACAGTATACACAGTTAAATCAATATAACATTGCTTCAACAGTACTCACTATAACTATAAATGTATGCCTAGGAACTTAGGATAAATTATAGTATTTATTTTTTATTCATTAGGTAAAATCACCATCGTCATGGAATGTAAGTAATTACGACTAAACTAGCAGACAATAAGGTCTACCCTAATCAGACCTTCCCTTCAAACTCTTCTGCAGCAGATTGCGAGGGTCAAGCCTATGCCACTGGCTACACTAACACAGCTTAACTTAAAGTGTTACTAAACCCAGGACCCTGCATTCACTATATCTGGTCTCCCACAGTACACAGAACATGGAAATGCAATTATTTTAGTAAATATAAACTGCTAAATACCCTTTCTCATCAGCTGTATATAACAGCCTTGTGACTTCTATCAGTGTCCAGCCAAGCACAGAATATTTACCCCATCTGATTGCAAGGCACTATTGATTAACCTAATGTTTGTTTAAGTGTTGACTGTGCATGTCCATCAGATGACCAGGGATCCCTATTTTATTCTGGAAACAAAATGTAATTTATTCAAATCAACTCTATATGAAACATTATATTTTTATCCCTGGGTTACATCTAGATTTAGTACCTTCATAGTTGTAGGAATGGATGCGGTCCCAGGCATGGATAATATCACTTGTGATATTAATATTTAATGTACCTTTGTTGTAATCATGATTTATCCAGAGATCAATTTTGAGTTAGTATTATTATTCCTCAAAGAATATCTAGATAATTTTCACATTCAATTTGAGGGGCCACACAATGAGAATGGAGGAGAAGCGGTTTAACCTTAAACTGCGTAGGGGATTGTTCACTGTCAGGGCAATAAGGATGTGGAACTCTCTCCCCTCTCTCCCACAATTGGTGGTGGCCACAGGGAGTATGGATATTTTTAAAAGACTCTTGGATGTATATCTTAAAAAACAGAACATGCAGTTAAATGGGAAAGTATTATAGACACTGAGGCTGGATTCACACCTGTCCAGTGCGAATTCCAGCCCTGATGCCTGTGAGAAGGACAGGGGCTGCTGTTCACAGTCTCCTGTCCGATCTCACAGCGCATCGGCGGGGGGGGGGGGGGTGCAGTGAGGAGGGGGAAAGATCCCCGTTCAATGCAGAACACATCTCCGAATTAGATGCGTTCCCATTGAACAAAATGGGTCTGGAATTCACACCGCACTGCACAGAAATCACACATGTTTTCTATGCGATGCGGAGTGCGAATGCACTGCACAGATGTGAACTGGACACATTGAAAACAACATGTTTTCAAGTGTCCTGCGTATTGGATGCGGTGTAAGCCATATTTAATTTGCATTATTAATGTGAACCCAGCCTGACACTCGTACACATACACAGGTTGAACTGAATGGACTATTGTCTTTTTTTCAACCTTACCTACTATGTAACTATATAACATCATTTTCCATCTCACTTCTGAATAATCCATATTATGAAAACATACCTATTTCTTTTTTTAAAGCGGTTGAATGCTTAATAAAAAAAACCCATAAGGCAAAGGCATAATGAGCTAGTATGCTCCGCATACTAGCTCATTATGAAATACTTACCTTAGAACGAAGATCCGACAGGGCTGCCTGGTCCCCGCAGAGGAAGCTGACATTTTCACTCAAGGGATCCCTCCAGGTTCGCGGCTCCGGCGCTGTGAGCGGCCGGAGCCACAAGACGTCACTCCCGCGCGGGAGCCCGTCTTTCCGGCAAGGTTCGGCGCTATATGCCGGGCCTTCGCTGGGACATCACTGCGCATGCAAGGTGAATGTCTCCTAAACCGTACAGATTTAGGAGATATTCATTTTACCTAACCTCACTGTCTAAACTACTGTACGTATAGCTGCAGGCACGGTGGAACAATTCAACTTCAAGGTTCACGGAAGAATCAGTGAAGTCATTCAAGTAGTTCTCTCAACAGCTTACCCCGCCCTGCACCCACCTCCCAGAGCTCCTGCTCTGTGTTTAGAGGAGGGGGTCTCCAAACGTTTTAAACTAAGGGCCAGTTTATTATTCTTCAAACTTTAGGGGGGCCGGGCTGTGCCCAGCGAGAGTAGAAATTTTCGTGGCATCAGTGGCAGTAAACATCACCACATTTGGTATTAAGGGGAAGAATAGTGCCCCATCATTAGTATTAGCATTGGGAGATATGGTCTTGCATTGTTAATGTCAGTTGGCAGAATAGTGTCTCATATCAGTGGGAGGACTAGTGCCTCAAGGGCCAGATAAAGGCAAGCAAAGGGCTGCAGTTTGGAGATCACTGCATTAGAGAGTAGAAACCTGGAAGACTGCCAATAGATCACTGGGAGAGGTTTGCTGAGCTATCAAGAGAGAGACTTGAATGACTTTAGTGCTGCTGTGTGGGCTTTGTGGATACAGTGGCTGCAGCTAAAAAAGTGCTTAGGTAAGTTTTAAAGTTCATTTACTGCCTGTTAAGAATATGTAATGCTTGAATGCCCAGTGACTGGCTAAAGCTACATTTTCAGCTGTTGTTTAACCTCTTGCCAACCAGGTAACGCATATGTGTGGTGGCAGGCAGGGTGGGCATAACACCCATACTCTGCACATATGTGTTCATAGGGGCCGATGCACATAGACAGAGCTCTCACAAACAGCTCCCAGTCCCTGTTTATGATTAGTAGCTGGAAAGACCACTGATCATTCACAGTGATCATGTGTCAATCACAGTTATCATGTGTCGTTCACAGTGATCATGTAATTTGGAAATCCATCCCATCTCCCAGCATTAAAGCTGTATTAAACCCAAAACCAAAAAGGTATTATATTGCAGCCATAGGTGTGTCTGAATCTAAATCTGAAGCATAGTAGACACAGTTTTACTATGCTTCGGTTATGAATAAACACGTTGCGTGAGTGTGTTCACTGTGTTCATTTAGAAAAGGAAGGGGCCAGTAAAGGACATATTGACTAGCTATTTCCTCCGCTCTCTATCCTGAAACATCCCCCGCAGCAGCCGAGGGAAGAGGAGGGAAGCCAGCAGCACTGGGTTGGGGGGGGGGCAACATGAGGGAAGCTTGGGCAGTATGGGGAGTCAGCACCACACAGAATGATTAGGGCACACCCCCTGCGCACACCTATGATTGCAGCTTACCAGTCATTAGATGTAGTGGATCACTTTTTTTTTTCTTTGGCTTTTTTTCCCTCTGTTTTCACCTGATGATCTGGCCAGTAACACACCTTCTGTATGAGACACTACTCTGGAGGAATGAGTACAGCAGACAAAACATACATATAATGTAAACATCTCTTGGAATAGGAATAGGGCATAACAGTTCCTCTTTATGGGTCTATAAGTCCCCACATCTCTCCTCTATGCTGGAAAGCCTGAGATAAAAAAAACAAAAAAACAATCTCACACTTTCCAACTAAAAAAATGGCAGTGTTTACATCTGCAAGTGACATCATGACATCACTTGCAGCCTCCGAGGGTCATCTAGATGGCCGGGGCCCATCACTCTCGCCCGTGTGATCTGCAAACCGGCAGAAGCACCAGAGGGCGGCGGGAGGGGTGGGGGGCATCCCTCGCCTGTAAAAGCAATCAAGCAGCTGAACAGCAGCTATGATTGCTCTTACATGTGATAGAATTGCCAGCTGAAAATAACTATATCTGAATAATGCCTGCAGCTGCAGGCATCATTTAGATATCTCCACTTCAACCTAAGGACATCAGAGGATGTCAAATTTCATACAATATGTTATCTGGACACTGATATGACTAGTGCATATGCCAACGCTGTATCTTTGCCTAGGCCTACAAGGCCCAGGCCTAGGGTAGCACTTTGCAGGGGGGCAGCATGAAAAGAGTCCTCACCGGCTTGCGCTACACTTAGTGTAGCACCAGTCCTATAAGGCGGACTGGCCCGGGTGGCAAATCGGTCTAGCACCCCCATAAAGCGGCTTGGCATGGCCGCCATCAGGGGGGGACAGCCCATACATATGTAGGGGACCCGGGCGGCGGACCTCAACTAATGAGTTGTTGTTCTGCCCCATAGCCAAACAGGAAGTGTGAGGAAATCTCTGCAAATAAGGGGAATCCATTGCCCCCCCCCCCCCAAAGCCCTCAAAACTAGTGTCCCCACTGGAAAATTTCAAGGTGGGTCAGGAAACAAGAAGGGGTGGCTCATATTTAAATTAGGCGGGGTACACTAGTTTAGTCAGGCCTGAGGCAGTACAAAACCTAAATACACTGCTGGCATATGACACTGCTTGCCAAAATTTTGGATTGTAGTAAAGGCACAGTTGTTCATATAAGCCTTTGTTTTCAAAGAGAAATACTTGCTGTCCTGGGTTTTCCACACCGCACGTACTGAAATTAATAACCCTCATTTAAAGAGACATTGTTTTCACAGATGGAGAGTGTTTTAACACAGGCACAGTTCTTGGCCTTTCTATGTTTAGGCCAGACAGTTTTTAGGACTGTTAGTAATGACCATCATTCATCTAAGTCATCGGCTTAATAAAATTTGCTTTATGACTGATAGTTTATATCATTAATAACATGTACAATATGCACATCTTTAGTTTTGTATAAGGCTTAAACTGAAGAACACATCACTTGTAATGTAAAACCTCAACCAACTACTTCATACTCTAAATATGTGTAAATATGATTGTGTATTTCTCACTCTCCAATTTTTCTACTTGAATGGCAATCTCGATTTTAAAATTTAATTGATTAAAACAGTGAGGAAAACAACTTCATATAGTCATCTAGGAACCAGCTAAAACTAACTAAGTTTTATTTTCAATGACGAAGAACATGGGGGGAGGGGGGGGTCGTTGAGCACAGGGAATCCGGAGATCACTAGAGGTGGAGGAGGCGGAGAGCACAGGCCGGGGTCGGAGATCACTGCCCCCCAGTGGGACCAGTACTATAGGGCTCGACCAGGCGCTGTGGGACTCCTCTATCATGACTAACTCCAACATGGTTTTTATTTCTCTTGCCACCACCTCTTGTTTAACCTCAGGTATTCTGTAGGGTTTTATTAGGGTTTATTGTTGTAGCACAGTGGTCAGTCCGGGTAGGAAAGAGAAAAAATCTCTATTTTTACTGAAAAAATTGCTTAACATTGTTTTGTTGCATCAGTGACAAGGACTCAGTTATGGGGACATCTGGGGTTAGGGGTAACCTGTCCTTTTGGGGCGTGAGCACTGCCAATAAAGTATCCCTGTCATTCCATGGTTTTAGGAGATTAACATGGTAAATTTGCTCCGGTTTCCTTTTCCCAGGCTGGTAAACTTTGTAGTTTACTTCCCCTAATCTTTCCCTAATCTAAAAAGGGACCCTGCCACTTTGCCAGGAATTTACATTCAACCGTGGGGACTACGGGGGGTGGTAAACAGAGGTATGGGGATGGGAGATTTTGTACAATTTACACAATTCCACAATTCCCTGGTCTCTCTGGACATGAACGGGGTATCCTGATCTGTCAAGATTTCTTTAGGGATCCCCACTACACTAAACACCTGGACCAGTTCCTTGGCGATAATTTTAGTGGAGGTATTCCCCAAGGGTATTGCCTCAGGATAGCGGATCACATAGTCCAGTATCACCAGGATGTGCTGGTGTCCACAGGCAGATTTTACTACTGGTCCCACGAGATCCATGCCAGGAGGCTCTGAAGAAGAGGATTCTCCCTGGAAACGCGTCAGCCTAGCCACATGGACGCGGTCAAACCTCCCTGCTGTAGTGGATTGTCGAAGTTGTCCTACGGGCGCTATGTTCGCCTTATCGTTGTTGTGCCTTTACAAAGCTCTGTTTGTGAGTATATATTTTTATTTAAACATTTTTAATAAACTTTTTAAATGGTATTGCACTAGGTTGGTGTACCCTTCTCTTGTTTTTGCTATTTTTAGTACCTTTTGGATGCCCATGGCCCTGAGGAGTGCTGCAAGACCAATGAGTATGGAAATCTGCTCACATCTGTTAACCACTTGCCGACCGCCGATCGGCGATTGACGGCGGCAAAGTGGCTCGTTCCCGCAAATCGCCGTCATGCGACGGCGGCTGCAGGAACGTGTATAGTGAGCGCGCGCGCGCCGCCGGAGGCGCGCCCGCGCGCTCACTGTGTCCAGGGGGGGCCAGGGAGCGGGTGCGGCGGCTTCGATTGCCGCCGGCCACCCGCGATGCCCCCCCCGGAGCGAGTGAGCGGAGGTCCGTGTATGTAAACACGGACCTCCGCTCTGTGTGAGGGGGAAGGGCTGTGATCACAGCCTTCCTTTACGTGAAGGCTGTGATAACTTCCCTTCCCCTGTTAGGGCATCCCCCATACAGTTAGAACACGCCCAGGGAACATAGTTAACCCTTAGCGCGCCCCCTGCAGGTTAACCCCTTCACTGCCAATGACATTTACACAGTAATCAGTGCATTTTTATAGCACTGATCGCTGTATAAATGCCAATGGTCCCAAAAAAGTGTCAAAATGTTCCGCCATGTCCGCTGAAATATCGCAGTACCGCAAAAAATCGCA
>BLSH010205259.1:710037-767626 GCA_018402905.1 Glandirana rugosa
GGTTTGTGTGTCCTTATTTTCCTCCTCCTCCTAACAAAGTCATACCTATATCTCCTATTGTGCGTCGTCAGAAGTCCCCTACCAAAAGTCAGGGGTCTTTGGGTTCCTCAACATGCACCGACCCTCCTCCATCAAGGACTGTTACAGTAGGATTCACTGGGTCTCCTGAGAGTACAGACGAGTTTGAATACGACGTTTCGGACGCTTTTCTGGGGTCCCAAGCGCCATAGTTTCTCTCCCTAGTAATGACCGACCGTTGGGAAGAAACGCTTGTTGATTGGCTGCCCTGCAGCTATTCAACATGCGTGATCAACTACCAGAACCCAAACCCGAACGTTTTTTGAAACGTCCGTGTTCGGGTCCGGGTCCCGGACACCACAAAGTTCGGTACGGACCCGAACGTTACAGTCCAGGTTCGCTCAACGCTAATGGTAACCTCCCAGGCTCTGGAAAGGCGTTGCACAAACTTTTCTTCAAGGTATCCCGAAGATGTTTCATCCTCTGCTCCCTCTGCGAAGGCAGGATGAGCTCTGCAACTTTACCCTTGTAACATGTGGATCAAGAAGGGTTGCCAGCCAGTAATGATCCCTCTCTTTGATACCGCGAACCCTGGGGTCTTTTCGCAGGCTTTGCAGCATAAGTTTGAGCAGACATGAGAGTCCTCTGGGTCACTTAGGATGACATTGTCAGGAACTACCTCCTCCCAGCCACGTACAACTCCTTGGGTTTCTGGGGACTGAAAACCATCCCCTGAAGACTGCTGCGTGTTATCCTCTATATCCATACTGAAACAATCCTCCTCCTCCTTTTATTCCTGTGTGTTTGGTGGCCCTGCAGGAATGCTATCTACATAAAGGGGGCCTTGAGAGGAAAGGAAGTCCTTCTCTTCCTCCCGCTGTTCTGCCTCAAGTGCCCTCTCCATGATCCCACGAAGCATGTTCTCCAGCAGGAAGACTAGAGGGACAGTGTCACTGATGCATGCATTGTCGCTGCTCACCATCCTTGATCAGTAGCCACTTGCATGGAAGCCAAGCTCCCCTGAGCCTGTCCTGGTGCCATACTCACACAGACACTCATTGATAGCCCTCTGCTGTGCGAGCAGCCGCTGCAGCATTGCCAATGTTGAGTTCCATCTGGTGGGCATGTCACAAATGAGGTGGTTGGTGGGCAGGTTGAATTCCTGCTGAATGTCAGTCAGCCGAGCTGGCTTTGTATGACCGCCAGAAATGAACACAGACTTTTCTGGCCTGCCTCAGAATATCTGGTAAGCCTGGGTACCTGGTCAAGAAACACTGCACCACCAAGTTCAGGACGTGTGCCAAGCATGGAACATGTGTCAAGCGGCAGAGGGCAGAGAGAAGGTTGGTGCCATTGTCACATACAACCATTCCTGGCTCAAGCTGCCGTGACATCAACCACCCCTGAGCATGCCCCTGCAGAGCTGACAGAATCTCTGCCCCTGTGTGGCTCCTGTCCCCTAGACAGACCAACTGAAGCACTGCATGGCATCTTTTAGCCTGACTGCTTGCGTAGCCCCTTGCATGCTTAGGGAGCACTGCTGGTTCAGAATACACTGCTGCAGAAGAGGCCACAGAGGAAGAAGAGGAGGGGGTGGAGGTAGCAGATGTGGCAGAATCACCACCATTTTTTTGGGGGTGTGGTGGCAGAACTAGCTCCAACACTGAACCCTGTCCTGCATCCTACCCAGCTGCCAGCAGAGTTACCCAGTGTGCTGTGAAGGAAAGGTAACGTCCCTGACCATGCCTGCTGGACTATGAGTCAGCGGTAATGCTGACTGCCCTGTCCAAGGAGGCCAAAACATTCCACATGATGGTAGAGAGCTGGAATGGCCTTACATGAAAAGAAATGTCTTTTTGGAACCTGCCACTGTGGTACAGCACATTCCGCAAAATCACCAAAGGGGGCAGAGTCTACAAGCTGAAAAGGCAGCAGTTGTAATGCTAGGAAATTGGTCAAGCTAGCATTTAGACACTGAGCATGTGGATGGCTGGGACAGTATTATTTTTATGGTTCAGCAACTGTGGTAGGGAATTTGCCTGCTGAAATCAACTGGTGGTGTACTGCTAGCCGATTGGCTGCAAGTACTTGTGACACCCATTGCTATACTTTCATTCCTCTCAGTGCATGCTTTTGAGGGGACTGCAGGTATAGTAGGGGTTGAGGTCACAGATGAGGAGCAAGGGGAAGTCCGTCTTGTTTTATGATGTGGGTCTTTAAGGTGCTATTGCCAATGGACTGCATGGCAGGTCGTCGCATGTCTTGTCAAGCATGTGGTGCCCAAGTGGCTGCTGTTCTGGCCGCAATTGATCTGCTTCAGACATAGATTTCAAACAGCAACGGTGCGATCTACTACACAAGTGTTGAAAAAAGCCCACACCATTGAACTTCTGGAAGTCATCAAGGAGTCAGCAGTGCCCTGCACCTGTGGAGCTCTGTGGTGTGATGCAATAGGGTGGCTGCCCTTAAGCTGGTCCCTAGGGACCCTGCCTCGTTGGAGTTGTGCCTCCTCCTCCTCCTCACTTTCCTCCTCTCTTCTCTCAGGCAGCCAAGTACAGTTAGTGTCCTCATCATTCTCTCCTTCCTCGTCACTGGAGCAAATTTGGCAGTATGCTGAAGCTGGGGGTGCATGACTGCTAGTTTCTTGTCCTTCTGTGGCACTCCCTCTCTCTAGACTCACATTTATCCCTTCCACAACCTGGGAACCAACATTCGAGCCCGCAAATTGCTGCGCATCCTCCACCAGCATGTAACTGTTAGGTGACATTTGTGTCTTGTTCTGCTATTTCCACAGTGGTGCACGTGCCTGTGCACGTTCGCGCGCGTCTGTGCGCGTTCACACGCACCCCTGCGCGTGCCGGAAATGGCTGCCTATTTAAGCCTGGGGAACCTAGCAGCCTGTGCTGTCCGTTCTGCAGCGTTAGTATGTGTTCCGGAGAGCTACTTGTCTTTGAACCTGTATCCTGATCTGTTCCTGTGACCCGGCTTGTTTGACCTTGATTGACTTCCGCCTGCACCGACCCCCAGCTTGCCTGACCCCTTGTACCGCACTACCTGCCTGTTAACGACCCTGCCTGTACCTGACGATCCTTCAGCCTGCTCCTTCTGTACCACTTGCCAGCCAGTTGCCGACTACATCCTGCCTCACTACTCTATGGATTGCACGAGCCACTGATGGACCCATCTCACCATCAGTTTTCCTGTCCAGCCCTCATGCCCCTCTGCGCTCTGGAACCTTCTGTATGCTCTATCAGGGGTTCTCGAACCAGGGTCGTAATAGTGGTTGTTTCCTGCACAAGACAGACTCCACCATCAGGTGCGTGACAGCAACGGACAGCCATGTCTGAGTCTGCGCAGGGAGCATCCTCTGCTATGGACGAACTGTGTGTTCACTTAGCCGGCCTGACACAGGCAGTTAAAAGCCTCCAAGATGGCTACACCCGGCTGGAAAAATGGGTTCAGGAGCTCTCAGCACCCACGGCTCCTGGAGGCGCCCATACCGCTGGACGCACTATTGTGGCCCTACCATCGGAGCCCAAGGTCCCCCTACCGGATACGTTTTCTGGGGAGAGTCACAAGTTACGGGCCTTCCGTAACGCCTGCCAGCTTTATTTTGGCCTCCAGCCCCGCACTTTTTGACTAGAAGCTACAAAGGTGGGACTGGTCATTTCCTTGTTACAGGAAGAGCCCCAAGCATGGGCTCACCACCTGTGGGAGCAGAGAGCCCCAGAGGTCTTTACCTTGGCTCAGTTCTTTCAAGCTGTGGCTCAGCTGTATGAAGACCCCAACCAGGTGGCCACGCTCTGCGGAGGATTATGTAGCGGAGTTTAGGCGCTGGGGTGCCGATATGGCATGGAACAGCGCCGCACTTTGCTATCAGTTACGCCTTGGACTATCTGAACCCCTCAAGGATGAGCTGGCCCGTGTGGGGTACCTTCAACACTAGATGCCCTTATCAAACTGGCAATCCAGATTGACCGGCGTCTCCGTGACGCCATGCTGAAAGGGCACCGGGATCTTCACGTCCCACCTGGATGTTACCCCGAGTCCCTGTCTACCCTAGACCAACTTCCTTTGCCTCTGCAACCTCTTCCTCCTCTCCTCTGGATACCTCCGAGCCCATGCAAATAGGGCTCCTACGTCCATCTCTTACCCCTGAAGAGAGACAGCAGAGGTTGGCACTGAACTTATGTTTGCACTGCGGGGAACCCGGACATATGGTGAGATCCTGCCCCGCTAAGCGCGGTAAGTGTGTATCAGCCTTCATCAGTGATGTGTCCAGTTTCCCTCACCCAGTCTCTCACCTTGTACTTTCTCTCACCCTGCAGCTTCCAGGAAAGATTATTCAAGTGGCAGCTATAATTGACTCTGAAGCATGTAGCTGCTTTATAAATGAGAACTTTGCGGCTTCCCAACAAATTCCCCTTCGGCTGAAGATACATAAGTTTGTCATCCACCTGGCCGATGGATCCCCCATTAAATCGGGTGTAGCGACTCATGAGACTGTCCCACTACCTGCCACCACAGCCGATGGCCACCAGGAACTTCTTCTGTTGGATGCCATAGCGTCCCCCCTGTTCCCCATCATCCTGGGCCTGCCCTGGCTCCAGGCACATAGCCCTGATATAGACTGGATCACCGGGACTATCGAGTTCCGATCCCCATATTGCTGGCAGCATTGCCTAAAATGGATCGAGGAAGTCGCGCCCACATTGGGCTGTCTGGACATGGACTCTGATCCTGAAACCCGTCTAGCTGTTCCATCTGCCTACCATGGATACCGGGACGTATTCAGTAAAAAGGGGGCTGAGAAACTCCCACCTCACCGTCCTTACGACTGTCCAATTGAGCTGCTACCTGGAGCTGAAGTACCCTTTGGAAGGATTAATCCTCTGTCAGAACTTGAGTTGGCGGCCCCCAAGGTCTATCTAGACGACAGTCTAGAAAAGAGATTCATCCGACTTTCCACGTCCCCTGCAGGGGCCAGCATATTTTTTGTAGAGAAAAAGGACCATTCTCTACGTTCCTGTATAGACTACCGGGAATTGAACCAGATAACGGTCAAAAACCGCTATCCCTTACCTCTGGTTCCTGAACTGTTCCAAAGACTGGGGTCTGCCATCATCTTCTCCAAACTAACGCAGATTTACGGGGTGCCTACAATCTGGTCCGCATTCGAGAAGGCGATGAGTGGAAAACCGCCTTCCGTACTTGCTTTGGGCATTACGAGTATCTGGTTATGCCATTCGGTCTGTGCAACACCCCCGCTACACTCCAGCACTTTGTGAATGATGTCTTCTGGGACTTCTTAGATCTGTTCGTTATCATATACTTAGACGACATCCTGATCTTTTCTTCCTCCCTTGAGGAACACAGAGTGCATGTCATTAAGGTCCTGAGCCGTTTCCGACAGCATGGGCTCTATGCCAAAGTGGAGAAGTGCGCTTTTGAGCAAACCAGCATTCATTTCCGGGGACTAGTTCTTTCTGTGACCGGTATCACAATGGACACCCAGAAGGTCTCTACTATTCTTGATGGGCCAGCACCTACAGACAGGAAAGGGGTCCAACGTTTCGTGGGCTTTGCAAACTTTTACAGAAAATTTATAAAGGGGTCCTCGGCCATCATTGCTCCAATCACGCAGCTCACGAAACAAAACACTCGCTTTCAGTGGACCACCGAGGCAGAAACAGCTTTCCAGACTCTTAAAGGCCTGTTCACGGCAGCGGCCATCTTAAAGCATCCTGACCTGGCCTTGCCCTACGTCCTGGAGGTGGACGCTTCAGAGATCGCAGTGGGGGCAGTTCTCTCCCTGAGACAGGGCCCCAAGGCTCTGCTCCATCCCGTCGTGTTCTTCTCCCAGAAACTATCAGCTCCGGAGAGGAATTACGACGTAGGGGGTAGAGAACTCTTGGCCATCAAATAGGCATTTGAAGAATGGTGATACTTGGTTGAAGGAGCCACACACCCTATTTTGATATATACAGACCATAAGTGAGGGGAAAGCTTAGCATTCTAAAAGATCTGATACTGGACTAGGTACAGTTTACTAGTGCTGTGAGGGATAGATTACCGATCTAATATGATCTCATCCTCCATTACAGACAGGTTCCTGGCGGTGCTGTGAGGGGAAAGCTTAGCATTCTAAAACGATCTGATACTGGACTAGGTACAGTTTACTAGTGCTGTGAGGGATAGATTACCGATCTAATATCATCTCATCCTCCATTACAGACAGGTTCCTGGCGGTGCTGTGAGGGAAAAGTTTAGCGTTCTAAAACCATCTGGTACTGGACTAGGTACAGTGCACTAGTGCTGTGAGGAACAGATTATTAATCTAAAATCATCTCCTAGTTCTATAGGGAGAGGTTCCTGCTGGTGCTGTAAGGGACAGATTATTTTTCTAAAATCATCTCCTAGTTCTAAAGGGAGAGGTTCCTGCTGTTGCTGTGAGGGACAGATTATTGTTCTAAAAACATCTCCTAGTGCTATAGGGAGAGGTTCCTGCTGGTGCTGTGAGGGACAGATTATTGTTCTAAAATCATCACCTAGTGCTATAGGGAGAGGTTCCTGCTGGTGATGTGAGGGACAGATTATTGTTCTAAAATCATCACATACTGCTATAGGGAGAGGTTCCTGCTGGTGCTGTAAAGGGACAGATTATTGTTTTTAAATCATCTCCTAGTTCTATAGGGAGAGGTTCCTGCTGGTGCTGCAGGGGACAGATTATTGTTCTAAAATCATCTCCTAGTTCTATAGGGAGAGTTTCCCGCTGGTGCTGTGAGGAACAGATTATTGTTCTAAATTCATCTCCTAGTGCTATAGGGAGAGGTTCCAGTTGGTGCTGTAAGGGACAGATTATTATTCTAAAATCATCTCCAAGTTCTATAGGGAGAGGTTCCTGCTGGTGCTTTGAGGGACAGATTATTGTTCTAAAATCATTACATACTGCTATAGGGAGAGGTTCCTGTTGGTGCTGTAAGGGACAGATTATTGTTCTAAAATAATCTCCTAGTTCTATAGGGAGAGGTTCCTGCTGGTGCTGTAAGGGACAGATTATTGTACTAAAATCATCTCCTAGTTCTATAGGGAGAGGTTCCTGCTGGTGCTGTGAGGGACAGATTATTGTACTAAAATCATCTCCTAGTTCTATAAGGAGATGTTCCTGCTGGTGCTGTGAGGGACAGATGATTGTTCTAAAATCATCACATACTGCTATAGGGAGAGGTTCCTGCTGGTGCTGTAAGGGACAGATTATTGTTCTAAAATCATCACATACTGCTAGAGGGAGAGGTTCCTGCTGGTGCTGTGAGGGACAGATTATCTTTCTAAAATCATCACCTAGTGCTATAGGGAGAGGTTCCTGCTGGTGCTGTAAGGGACAGATTATTGTTTTTTAAGCATCTCCTAGTTCTATGGGGAGAGGTTCCTGCTGGTGCTGTTAGGGACAGATTATTGTTCTAAAATCATCTCCTACTGCTATAGGGAGAGGTTCCTGCTGGTGTTGTAGGGGACAGATTATTTTTCTAAACTCATCTCCTAGTGCTATAGGGAGAGTTTCCCGCTGGTGCTGTGAGAGACAGATTATTGTACTAAATTCATCTCCTAGTTCTATAGGGAGAGGTTCCTGCTGATGCTGTGAGGGACAGATTGTTCTAAAATCATCTCCTAGTTCTATAGGGAGAGGTTCCTGCTGGTGCTGTGAGGGACAGATTATTGTACTAAAATCATCTCCTAGTTCTATAAGGAGAGGTTCCTGCTGGTGCTGTGAGGGACAGATTATGGTTCTAAAATCATCTCCTAGTGCTATAGGGAGAAGTTCCTGCTGGTGCGGTGAGGGACAGATTATTGTTCTAAAATCATCACATACTGCTAGAGGGAGAGGTTCCTGCTGATGCTGTGAGGGACGGATTATTGTTCTAAAATCATCTCCTAGTGCTATAGGGAGAGGTTCCTGCTGGTGCTGTAAGGAACAGATTATTGTTCTAAAATCATCTCCTAGTTCTATAGGGAGAGGTTCCTGCTGGTGCTGTGAGGGACAGATTATTGTTCTAAAATCATCTCCTACTGCTATAGGGAGAGGTTCCTGCTGGTGCTGTAAGGGACAGATTATTGTTCTAAAATCATCTCCTAGTTCTAAAGGGAAAGGTTCCCGCTGGTGCTGAGAGGGACAGATTATTGTTCTAAAATCATCTCCTAGTACTATAGGGAGATATTCATGCTGGTGTTGTGATGGACAGATTATTGTTCTAAAATCATCTCCTACTGCTATAGGGAGAGGTTCCTGCTGGTGCTGTAAGGGACAGAATATTGTTCTAAAATCAGCACATACTGCTATAGGGAGAGGTTCCTGTTGGTGCTGTAAGGGACAGATTATTTTTCTAAAATCATCTCCTAGTTCTATAGGGAGAGGTTCCTGCTGGTGCTGTGAGGGACAGATTATTGTTCTAAAATCATCTCCTAGTGCTATAGGGACAGGTTACTGCTGGTGCTGTAAGGGACAGATTATTGTTCTAAAATCATCTCCTAGTGCTATAGGGAGAGGTTCCTGCTGGTGCTGTGAGGGACAGATTATTGTTCTAAAATCATCTCCTGGTTGTATAGGGAGAGGTTCCTGCTGGTACTGTGAGGGACAGATTATTGTTCTAAAATCATCTCCTAGTTCTATAGGGAGAGGTTCCTGCTGGTGCTGTGAGGGACAGATTATTGTTCTAAAATCATCTCCTACTGCTACGGGGAGAGTTTCCTGCTGGTGCTGTAAGGGACAGATTATTGTTCTAAAATCATCTCCTAGTTCTATAGGGAGAGGTTTCTGCAGGTGCTGTAAGGGACAGATTATTGTTCTAAAATCATCACATACTGCTAGAGGGAGAGGTTCCTGCTGGTGCTGTGAGAGACAGATTATTGTTCTAAAATCATCTCCTAGTGCTATAGGGAGAGGTTCCTGTTGGTGCTGTAAGGGACAGATTATTGTTCTAAAATCATCTCCAAGTTCTATAGGGAGAGGTTCCTGCTGGTGCTGAGAGGGACAGATTATTGTTCTAAAATCCTCTCCTAGTACTATAGGGAGATATTCATGCTGGTGTTGTGATGGACAGATTATTGTTCTAAAATCATCTCCTACTGCTATAGGGAGAGGTTCCTGCTGGTGCTGTAAGGGACAGATTATTGTTCTAAAATCATCTCCTACTGCTACGGGGAGAGTTTCCTGCTGGTGCTGTGAGGGACAGATTATTGTTCTAAAATCATCTCCTAGTGCTATAGGGAGAGGTTTCTGCTGGTGCTGTAAGGGACAGAATATTGTTCTAAAATCAGCACATACTGCTATAGTGAGAGGTTCCTGTTGGTGCTGTAAGGGACAGATTATTTTTCTAAAATCATCTCCTAGTTCTATAGGGAGAGGTTCCTGCTGGTGCTGTGAGGGACAGATTATTGTTCTAAAATCATCTCCTACTGCTATATGGAGAGGTTCCTGCTGGTGCTGTAAGGGACAGATTATTGTTCTAAAATCATCACCTAGTTCTATAGGGAGAGGTTCATGCTGGTGCTGTGATGGACAGATTATTGTTCTAAAATCATCTCCTACTGCTATAGAGAGAGTTTTCTGCTGGTGCTGTAAGGGACAGATTATTGTTCTAAAATCATCTCCTAGTTCTATAAGGAGAGGTTCCTGCTGGTGCTGTGAGGGACAGATTATTGTTCTAAAATCATCACATACTGCTAGAGGGAGAGGTTCCTTTTGGTTCTGTAAGGGACAGATTATTGTTCTAAAATCATCTCCTAGTGCTATAGGGAGAGGTTCCTGCTGGTGGTTTGAAGGACAGATTATTGTTCTAAAATCATCACATACTGCTAGAGGGAAAGGTTCCTTTTGGTGCTGTAAGGGACAGATTATTGTTCTAAAATCAACTCCTATTTCTATAGGGAGAGGTTCCTGGTGGTGCTGTGAGGGACAGATTATTGTTTTAAAATCATCACCTAGTGCTATAGGGAGAGGTTCCTGCTGGTGCAGTGAGGGACAGATTATTGTTCTAAGGAGAGGTTCCTGCTGGTGCTGTGAGGGACAGATTATTGTTCTAAAATCATCACCTAGTGCTATAGGGAGAGGTTCCTTCTGGTGCAGTTTGGGACAGATTATTGTTCTAAAATCATCTCCTACTGCTATAGGGAGAGGTTCCTGCTGGTGCTGTAAGGGACAGATTATTGTTCTAAAATCATCTCCTACTGCTAGAGGGAGAGGTTCCTGCTGGTGCTGTGAGGGACAGATTATTGTTCTAAAATCATCTCCTACTGCTATATGGAGAGGTTCCTGCTGGTGCTGTGAGGGACAGATTATTGTTCTAAAATCATCTCCTAGTTCTATAGGGAGAGGTTCATGCTGGTGCTGTGATGGACAGATTATTGTTCTAAAATCATCTCCTACTGCTATAGAGAGAGTTTTCTGCTGGTGCTGTAAGGGACAGATTATTGTTCTAAAATCATCTCCTAGTTCTATAAGGAGAGGTTCCTGCTGATGCTGTGAGGGACAGATTATTGTTCTAAAATCATCACATACTGCTAGAGGGAGAGGTTCCTGCTGGTGCT
Organism: Glandirana rugosa; assembly: GCA_018402905.1. Taxonomy (NCBI): domain Eukaryota; kingdom Metazoa; phylum Chordata; class Amphibia; order Anura; family Ranidae; genus Glandirana; species Glandirana rugosa. Next base: position 720,640 of record BLSH010205259.1, read on the forward strand.
GTGAGGGACAGATTATTGTTCTAAAATCATCTCCTAGTGCTATAGGGAGAGGTTCCTGCTGGTGGTTTGAGGGACAGATTATTGTTCTAAAATCATCACATACTGCTAGAGGGAAAGGTTCCTTTTGATGCTGTAAGGGACAGATTATTGTTCTAAAATCAACTCCTATTTCTATAGGGAGAGGTTCCTGCTGGTGCTGTGAGGGACAGATTATTGTTCTAAGGAGAGGTTCCTGCTGGTGCTGTGAGGGACAGATTATTGTTCTAAAATCATCACATACTGCTAGAGGGAGAGGTTCCTGCTGCTCCTGTGAGGGACAGATTATTGTTCTAAACTCATCCCATACTGCTAGAGGGAGAGGTTCCTGCTGGTGGTTTGAGGGACAGATTATTGTTCTAAAATCATCACATACTGCTAGAGCAGTGGTTCTCAACTCCTGTCCTCAGGACCCACCAACAGGCCAGATTTTAAGTATTACCTTGGGGAGATGCAGACTAGAATACTGCAATCACTGAGCAGCAAATGATATCACCTGTGATGTATTTCAGTTATCCTGCAAACCTGGCCTGTTAGTGGGTCCCGAGGACAGGAGTTGAGAACCACTGTGCTAGAGGGAGAGGTTCCTGCTGGTGCTGTGAGGGACAGATTATTGTTCTCAAATCATCACATACTGCTAGAGGGAGAGGTTCCTGCTGGTGCTGTGAGGGACAGAGTATTGTTCTAAAATCATCTCCTAGTTCTATTGGGAGAGGTTGCTGCTGCTCCTGTGAGGGACAGATTATTGTTCTAAAATCATACCATACTGGTGTAGGGAGAGGTTCTTGCTGTTGGTGTGAGCGGTGCATTTCTTGCACAAAAATAAAAAGTGAGTCTACGTTGCTGTTTTCCAAAAAAAAAAAGAAGAATTTATTATTCTTTTTTTTGTATTAATAAATAGTGCTACATAGTACATTTGCACCTAGAATGAGGAGAGCGTCAAATAAGGGATGTTGTCGTTGTTGTGGTGCTGCTGGTGTTGCTGGTGTTGGTGAAGTTCCTGTTGCAAGGAGAGGATAAGTGAAACACCTTCTTCAGGTGCGAGTAGCCAACAGAACCTTCCAAGTTATATGGTAGGCCCGAATGCCGCTCAACGAATGGTGAGGCCAGAACAAGTACAGGCGATAGTAGATTGGGTGGCTGACAATGCCTCCAATTCCTTCACATTGTCTCCCACCCGGTCCCTTGATGAAAGCTCAGAGTTGGCCCCTGAACCCCATGGCCATCTGTCTTTCACCTCAGCCCCTTGTAAATCAGCCAAGCAGTCTGAGCCCCAAGTCATGCAACAGTCTCTTATGCTTTTTGATGACTCTCCTGATGTGCTTTCCGTGGGCCATCCACATAGCCCTGCCCCAGAAGTGGAAGACATTGAGTGCACCGATGCCCAACCACTTCTGTTGCAGGATGAGGACATGGAAACACCAGCGCAGCACGTCTCTGATGATGACGAAACACAGGTCCCAACTGCTGCAACTTTCCACAGTGGGCAGACTGACAAGGAGGGCAGTGGTGAAGGATGGGTGTAAGATGATGTGGAGGAGGATGATGAGGTCCTAGACCCCACATGGAATGAGGGTCATGCGAGTGACGTGTGCAGTTTGGAGGAAGAGGTGGTGGTCGCACAGAGGCACCAGCACAGCAAAAGAGGAAGCAGATTGCAAAAGCGGAGCGAGCATCCCCTAGACAGTATGCCTGCTACTACCTACCGCACCCAGGGACCTAGCACACCAAAGGCAGCTCAAAGGCGTTCCCCAGTGTGGCAGTTCTTCAGACAATGTGCTGACTACAAGACACGAGTGGTTTGCACGCTGTGCAATGAGAGCCTGCAGTGAGGCATAAATGTTCTAAACCTGAGCACAACCTGCATGACTGTCACGTACCTGGTGGTTGAGTCTGGCTTATGCGGGGGCAACCTCACTTGCGGCCCTGGTTCAAGAGCCCCTGGTAGTGAAGACAGGGAGCTCTGGAGCACAGGGGTGCACGAGGGCTGGACTTGGTTACAGATGGCAGGTGAAGGTCCACTGGAACTCGTGCAGGTAGAAGGGTGGTGGTTCAGGCTGGGTCGGCAACGGGCTGGCGGTGCAGTACAAGTGGTTCAGGCAAACGGATAGTGGGGTACAGGCAGGATCGGCAACGTGCGGGCAGCTGAGGTACAAGAGGGTTAGGCTGAGACGTGGTCGTAGGCAGGCAGAGGGTCGGTACAGGCAGGGTTCAATCAAAGGTCAGGCAAGCCGGGTCACAGATGCAGGAAGACTGGAAAGACAGGTCACAGGAACTCACTAACACGCTGTAGATCAGACAGCATTTTGCTACAGGAAGCAGGAAGTTTAAATAGAGCTGCTGCTGCTCAATGGATTAGAGGAAATAACACTAAACTGCATTAACCCTTAGCACAGACTTTTTCTAACAATGACCAGGCATCTAAATTCAAAGCACTTGCTGCAGTGGAATTAGTACCTCAAAATCCAAGAAAGGTCTCGGTCTCCTCCTGCTTCCTCTTCTGCTGCTGCCTCGGCCTCTTCCTCCACCTCTACAGTGCCAGTGTCCCCTGCCACCCAGCAAACAGTGCATGTGACAGCAACGCCACCATGTCCGCCACCGTCCCCAAGCATTTCCATGCGGTCCCATGGAAGCTTACAGCTCTCCATCTCCCAAACACTGGAGAGAAAGAGGAAGTACCCCCCTACCCACCCGCGATCCCTGGCCCTGAATTCCAGCATTTCAAAATTCCTGGCCTTTGAAATGCTGTCATTCCGTCTGGTGGACACGGACAGTTTTAAAAACCTGATGGCGGTGGCTGTCCCACAGTACTTGGTTCCCTGCCGCCACTACTTTTCCAAGTGAGCCATCCCTTCCCTGCACAAACAAGTCAGGGACGAGATCAAGTGTGTACTGCGCAACACCATCTGTGGCAAGGTCCACTTAACCACTGATACGTGGACCAGTAAGCACGGGCAGGGACGCTATATCTCGCTAACTGCACACTGGGCAAATGTAGTGGCGGGTGGGCCTGAGGCGGCTAGCCATTTGGCGCATGTCCTTCCGCCACCCAGGATTGCAGGGCATTTCTCTTTGCCTCCTGTTGCCTCCTCTTCCTACTGCGCTTCCTCCTCCTCCTCTACCACCTCCTCATCCGCTCAGCGTAACACCTTCACCACCAACTTCAGCACATCCAGGGGGAAACGACAGCAGGCTGTTTTAAAACTGATATGTTTGGGGGATAAACCCCACACTGCGCAGCAGCTGTGGATGGGCATTGAACAACAGACTGATGAGTGGTTGTTGCCACTGAGCCTCAAGCCTGGCCTGGTGGTGTGCGATAATGGGCGAAATCTCGTAGCAGCTCTGGGCCTAGTCGGTTTGACGCACATCCCTTGCCTAGCGCATGTGCTGGATTTGGTGGTGCAGGAATTTCTAAAAAACTACCCGAATATATCAGAGCTGCTGCAGAAAATGCGGTCCGTCTGTGCGCGCTTTCGGCGTTCTCACCCTGCTGCTGCTCGCCTGTCTGCGCTGCAGCGGAACTTCGGCCTTCCCGCTCACCGCCTCCTATGCGACATGCCCACAAGGTGGAACTCCACCTTGCACATGCTGGAGAGACTGTGCGAGCAGCAGCAGGCAATAGTGGAGTTTCAGCTGCAGTACACACGGGTCAGTCGCTCTGCAGAACAGCACCACTTCACCACCGAGTGGGCCTCCATGCGAGACCTGTGTACCATATTGCAGTGTTTCGAGTACTCCACCAACATGGCCAGTGCCGATGATGCTGTTCTCAGCGTTACTATCCCACTTCTATGTCTCCTTGAAAAAGCACTTCGGGTGCTAATGGAAGAGGATGTGGCACAGGAGGATGAGGAGGAGGAAGAGGGGTCATTTCCACGGTTATCAGGCCAGTCATTCACAAATGGCTTGAAGGGTGGGTTCCTACACCAGCATAGGCCAGGTAAAAAATGTTCAAGCCAGGGCACAGTTCTGGAGAATGAGGAGGATGAGGATGATGAGGAGGAACCGTGTTCACAGCAGGGTGGCACCCAACGCAGCTCATGGGCATCACTGGAGCATAGCTGGGGGGATACGGAGGACACAGATGATACACCTCCCACAGAGGACAGCTTGTCTTTGCCTCTGGGCAGCCTGGCACACATGAGCGACTACATGCTGCAGTGCCTGCTCAACGACAGCCAAGTTGCCCACATTTTATCTTGTGCCGATTATTGGGTGGCCACCCTGCTGGATCACCATTACAAGGACAACGTGCCATCCTTAATTCCCTCACTGGAGCATGATCGAAAGATGCGCGACTACTAGCGCAAGCTGGTAGACGCGCTGCTGAGGGCTTTCCCAAATGACACAGGGGGCTCTGTGGAAGCACAAGGCGAAGGCGGAGGAGGAGGAAGAGGTCGCCAATGCAGCTGTGGCACAGCCAGCACCTCAGAAGGCAGGATTAGCATGGGCGAAATGTGGAAAAGCTTTGTCAGCAGCACGCCACAACAAACAGCACCACCAGCTGATAGGCAACGTCTTAGCAGGAGGCAGCATTTCAGCAACATGGTGGAACAGTATGTGTGCACACGCATACACGTACTGACTGATGGGTCTGCCCCATTCAACTTCTGGGTCTCCAAATTGGGCACATGGCCTGAGCTTGCCCTTTATGCCTTGGAGGTGCTGGCCTGCCCTGCAGCCAGTGTATTGTCTGAATGTGTGTTTAGCAAGGCAGGGGGCGTTATCACAGACAAGCGCAGCCACCTGTGCACAGCCAGCGTGGACAAGCTAACATTTATTAAAATGAACCAGGTATGGATCCCACAAGACTTGTCTGTACCTTGTACAGAATAGAAATTTAGACCGGCCTCACACAGCCATTGGTATACTTGTTTTTTTTTTATATGTCTCAATATTTTGGGGGCTACCCCAATTAGAAAAAAAAACAAACAAACAAAAAACAGTGTTGGCTATCTCCTCCTCCTCCCCCTCCACCACCGCCACTTCTACCTACACTGTCACGGTCACGGCCTAGTCAACCTCTAGGCTCCTACTCTACATCCACCACCTCCTCCCATCTTTATTTTTTTTATGTGATTTTAAGTCATTTCCCTATCCACATTTGTTTGCAGGGCACTTGTCCTACTCTTATCCCCATTTTGCTTCCTTTTGCAGCCCTCTAGCCCTTTCCAGGACGTTTTTACAGCCATTTTTGTTCCCAAAAGTTCAGGTCCCCATTGACTTCAATGGGGTTCAGGGTCCGGGGTCAAGTTCGGTACCGAACCCGAACTTTTCTACAAAGTTCGGCCGAACCAGACGAACCCGAACATCCAGGTGTCCGCTCAACTCTAGTCAGGAAGGTTGTTGTCCATGAGGTAGGAGCTCAGACGGTTTTGATGTTGTAGAAGCACTCAAAATACATATGTTAGCATCATAACCTTACTATGGGCATTGCTGTTCACTTTAGGTTAGGATGCACGCTTTCAAATTGTATAAAGCGGAAGGGATTTAAGTGGTTCTGAAAGCCTGCATCTTTTAATAACATGAGTTAGCTAATAAAAATTATTGTTTAAAATACAAATGTTCTGCAATGATCAATGGTTCAAAAACAGTACAAGACTCTACTACTCCAATGACAATATGTGATCATTACCCTAATACTACACTTCAGTCCACTGAGCAGGCTAACAGAAGAATACGTTGGGATTGTGTTTCTGCATATAAATTATACCATTACCAAATTAAGACCAATTTAGGTATTATGTGACTATACTAGACCATGAGTCTTTACAAACAAGATATAGAGTGCTGTGTGCATTTTTTTATAGACTTATATATAGACCTATACAGCACTGTGTGCAGTATTTGTAGTGTACTAACACTGGTCCTCTACACATTTCTGGTCAAAACTAAGTAGGAACTAAGGTTGTGCCCAAATGCCTGACTGTTTAAATTGATAACCTGCAGCATATTTACTTTTAAATCATGGAAGCCACTTATCATAGATTTTGTTCTTCATTTTGTAGCGTCCCCATAGTATAGGTGCGTTTTTGTAGCAGGGTTTTGCTAGGAGAGGCAGAATTTAGTCAGGCCTGACTGTATGTGCAATCCTGAATGTTTTGATCTGGGCTTGGGGGAACGGCTCAGGGAGGATTGAGTTGATTCAACAGATGAAGTCACCAGAACCTCCCACTTCTTTCTAGAAACCTGGAGGACAGTTTCTGGTCAGAGAGCTGGAAGATAGGTGGAGCCATCTGGAATGTTCTAAGGAGCCCTGACCAATCCCCAAGCAGGATTGGCAGGGGGCAGGCCTCCTTAAATATTCTGAGTCGGCCCAATCTAGGAGGAGTTGTTGGAGGTGGAAGTCTGAAGATGTAGCAGGAGGTGCTGCGGAGGCTTCTACCCAGGAGGAAGCCCCCAGTCTGGGGGGGGGGGGGTGACCTTGAGGCCTGGAGGATGGGTGCAGCCAGGAGTGGAGGTGATTCCTGGAATCGCACAACGGAACAGGAGAGCAGCAGAGGTGCTACTGAGAGATTTTAAAGTGTTCGGAGTCGGTGAGTGACAGACCCTGGGAGCTGGAGGAGAAAGTGCGTGCTGGAGCAGGCTGGGAGAGGAATAGTGGACAGTCTGTGGAAGCCTTGGGAGCCAGTCAGGGGAAGGAGTGTCAATGAGGGCAAAGCACGTCGGTGGGACCTGGAAGAGGGATGGGCTGGGAGTTGTAGTCCTTCAAAGGTCCAGCTAGCACCAACGTACTAAGCTACATATTCAGGGGCCCGTGATCCCCAACCTGTAATGAGTGGACCTGAGGTCCTGCGGATGCAGTGTAGGCCTCACCATGTGCTAGCCGCGGTGAAGAGAAAGGAGTAGAGAGAGGCTTGATAAATTTCCTTTCCAGCTGGAAACCAAGTGATGTGCTGGAGAGGAGTGAAGGAGTAATAATCTGCAAGTACAGTGCTGGACAGAGAATTGTAGGAGAAACGGTCAGCAAGCTAAGTGCTGGAGAGTTGTGAGGAGTAACAGTCTGAAGAAGGATTGTCTGCAATGCAAGTGTGCATATACAGGACTGTACATGGAAGTCGTGTGCAATAATTTCTGGGGCATCCCACAGTCACAACTTTTCCCCATCCAAGTTATTTCCCCTAAATAAAACAACAAAAACAAGAGACGGCCTGGTCAGTGTCTACAGATGTGTGAGATGTGATGAGATTGAGGGCAGCTATCAAGTGAACCACAACTAATGCTACTCCCAAGGGAGCACATGGCTACAATTAGTTGGTTGTTTCTTTTCTATATCTGAAAATGATCTGGAAACTAACATCAACTATTAACTTTCATAGAGTTCTTAGATATTAGAAGACTACCCATGAATTGTGATATTTGGATGTATGCTATATTTATACTATATCATGTATACCGGTGAACCAAAAATGGCAGATGCACCAAAGTATGGATTGGTGTACACTCGTAAGCACCTATCGTATGTTACTGGGGGCTCAGAGCAGATTGCTGGCTGGCAAGATATGAAGTGACACCTAGTCGTAGGTCCTATTTTTTTGCTGTGCAATGGTGTCATTGTCAGGAACTTTAGAGGTTCCTTTTTAAACCTTGTGCCCCCAGAACTGTCCTCTCTCCCTTGGCAGCAGCTTTCTTCTGTTTTTTGGGGTTTTTTATCAATATGAGGGAAATTGGGTAGCTGTCCATAACATTCTATCAGATAATATCGGTCACCTATTAGAGCTGTTTTAAAAATAAATGTCTGTATCTACCTGGTCGTTTTATACAACAAAATAATAATGATCAGCAGAGCTTGAAGTGCTTACTAGGCTGGGTATTATAGTAACAGTATTAATATAAGCAGCCTCAAAGTAGCAAAATTGCCCAAATGTAACTAAATAGCACTGCTACAAAGATATAATCGAATCAGATCAATAATAGAATCCAGATAATCCGCCAGGAACCAAAACTACATCAACATGTACATTATATAAATTCCCACACTTGTTACAATGTCTGCCTTGCACTCTTACTATTAGGGAAAAATGGCAGAGCACACTGACATGAAGTAGTATTTTCTTTAATATTAAACATTTAAAAAAATCAAAAGGAGATGCTGTCAGAGAAGTATAGGTGTCCAGCTCAATGCACAAATTCCTAATCTGTAGGTGCAATATATGGATTTTTGATTGTAAAGAGAAAACTATCATGATGGAGCATTCTAGCATTTTTCCCTTATGGTTTTAAGAAACCCAGCTATTATTCCTTTGCTGTATCCTGGGTGTCAGCACTGGAATATTCAGCAACCATCCAGCATGGAATTATCAATGATCATACCCTGAGCATGGATAGTATGAGAATACCATTTTCCATCCACGTTTCTCTGATACAATTTGCCTGATTGGAGTCACATGTATCCATATGTCATGTATATCTACAGTATTTCTAGCAAAATTAACAAAATTTATATTAGATTGATTTCCCACCTTCAGGTGAAGTTGACAATAGTGGCAGCTGGGATTTTAAGGTGTGATTTTTTCTGTCAACTGTGTTTTAGCACATTGATGAATTAAAATAGAAAACTCCCTCAATAGGAGGTGACTAGCCCCCTTTTATTTTTAAACCCATGAGTGATTAGTGAGTTTCCGAGGCCAGCAGTTCTGTGTTGGCTCTCTCAACCAAAGAAAGCAATGTAGTCCTATATGGTTAGGGGGCTGCTGTTGCTGATGGATGAGGGTCTGAGGAAGGGGAGCCCTGTTACTGAACAGTATGGGATGGAAAACCCCTTTTAATACTATTACCTGTATAAAAACAAATGTAACCTAATCTTAACCTGCCTTACGTTTAAACTGCTTATACTTCACATACAACCAGCCACATTTGAAGCACATCATACACCTCTTCATTTTTCTTTCCCATACTCTATCAGTCATCATCACTCATTAGGCATATATATTTATACAGTACATAAACACATTTTGGAATAAATGCAGTAAGTGATTCACACACAAGCAGTGCCATTATAACCTCGGTGCCCCATAGGTAAGCTCAGTCTGAATTGACCTAAGATTATAACCTCATCGGAAGGCCCCCTCCTTAACTCCTACTCCCCACACCCTGCTGTCTGATGACCTCATGGTTAACCACCTGTGTTATCAGAGAGGTGAATGAAGCAGTGTTTGCCAGAGAGCCATACCCACAGACCTCTGTGTACCTCCTACCTCCAGGGTAGAGCCAGACCTGGAAACTGTGAGCAAAAGCCAAAACTTTCACCAATATTTATACACCTTTGTCTCTAGGCTTTTAATACTCTGGAATCATGTTGCTTGGTTTCCTGCCAGGGAGATTTGTGTCTTTAAAAGCCAAAAGAGATGCTGGTGGAAACGGTGATGCAAGAAAAGTTGACAGAATACCCTATAATAACATTTATGCATTGGAATAAACATTACATGAGCAATGTTTTTATGTTTTACATGAATGAGGTAATTAATCAGTATATTAACTGTTTTACATTACTATGCAAGCATTCACACCATGCTATATGTAAAACATGAATCTACAAGTTTTAATTCAACGTCATGCTTTTCTTCAGAACTGGTAAGAATGCAAGGCTTCCAGTCAAAGCAAAAAAAAAAGATAACAGTGCTTTTATACATTTTAGATCCTTCTGTGAAAAGTAGCAAACTCTAAAGCCTCGTACACTCGCTGCGAATTTTGGACAACAGAACATTTTGTTGGATGCTTGTCTCATGTTAAAAGTGAAGAGCATACTAGCAATATGAAATTTTCATACGACCGAATTCAACGTCAGAAGTGACGTAATTTGTTAAATAGTTTTGTATGTATTTTTTAGTTTCTGAGCATGCATAGTCATGATCGAACAATTTTTTTTCGTACAAAAATCGTACCAGTGTTACAATAATCAGACGTTGAGTTGCCGTACGAAAAAAATTTACTAGTCTGCACATCCAGCTTTTGTCTTACGAGAAATCAAAATCAGCTGTCGAAAGGAGTGTTCTAATGGTAAGAATTTCAGACAATCGGCTGTCAAGCGAAAGTTCCCATTCAAATTTCGCATCGTGTGTACGGGCCTTAAGGGCCGATGCATTAAAACTAGAAAAAGGTACTGTATATGTGATTTACTCAGGCTCTTCTGCAGGGACGATCTCCATTTCTGCACCCCTTTGTTTCTTGTACAGTATAGTGAACCTAAGATATAAGCATCTCATTTGCTAGTGCCTAGTTCTCTGAAAAAGGTGCACAGATTTCATTATCTGTTATCCATATTGTTCTTCTGTTACTGGATGATTTATGTGCTCTTTGTTACGCTAAATGTATTGTTATTCACCATCAATTCTCTGTTTGATGTACAACTGCTACTGACTTGCAAGTAAGTCATTGATGATACATTTTTTTTATCCTTATATCTGAGCACAGTTACACACTGTATTCCTCAAAATGTTTCAATAAAAACTTATTGAAAGAGAAAAAGGTTTATGTGTGCAGAGTAGAGTAGAGTAGTTGTTCATCATTGTAAATTTTATTAACAAATGTTAGATAGCACAGATATTACCCTCACAAAAAAACACGAGACTTTAAATGTACCCAAGAAGAAAGAAATGTTCTAATGCCACAACATCACATACAATTTTTTAAAAATTACATTCTTTTATCATATTAGTTATTTAAAGTACAAACGATCAACCATTTCTTTAAAAAAAAACAAAACTTAGAGGCGCATGCGCGGAGCTGGACCGAGCGGACATGCCTGCCTAGCTCTCCGCTACTCGGAGCCGTTCGGGACCTGAATAGAAGCTGATCTGCAGCGCAACTCCCACGGAAAGATCACTAGTAAACACCCGGGACCCCGTGCAGCCGCCGGACCAGGTAAAATGGTCCATGGAGGGACAAAAACTAAATACAAGGCCTCCACAATCAAAGAGGCCTTGTCACGCGGCACGCTAAAGATGGCGGAGACCCATCAAGCGGCTAATAGCAGTAACGGCGGATCGAAGGCCCGCAAACAGATCCTCGCGGCTTCATCACTCCCGGAGGATTCTGACTCTGAGCTCCCCCTCTCCCCCGGTCAGTGCACAGAGTCAGAGGCCTCTCCAGCACTCTTAAAACAAATAGAGCGCATGCTGCACAAGGCCTTACGCCAGACCTCGGACCATATTACCAGCAGCCTCACCAGAGAAATAAGGGAGCTGGGAGTCCGCACTGCGGCGCTTGAGGAGAGAACAGATGAGTTAGAGGTGATTACTCAAAACTATATGGCAGAAGTTGAAAACTTGAAAGATGAAAACCAAGCACTGCAAAGTAAACTGGAGGATATGGAAAATAGGGCCAGGAGGTCGAATTTACGCATTAGAGGGATCCCAGAAACGGTCCTTGATGTACAGTCATCAATTACAGCCTTGTTTCAGGAACTGCAGCCTGCAGTCCCCATAGAACGTCTTGAAATGGACAGAGTGCACAGAGCACTAGCTCCCAAAAAGCAGGATGGCCCCCCACGGGATATCATTGCAAAATTGCATTTCTATCGCACGAAGGAACAGCTTCTTGCTGCTGCACGAGTAAAGGGAGATCTATCCTTCCAGGGTCATTCATATCAGATTTTCCCTGATATCTCTCAGGTGACCATCTCTAAGCGTAAAGCCATGAAGCCTCTTCTGAACATATTGCAACAAAAACAAATTATATACCACTGGGGATTCCCCTTTTCTATACACTTCACCTACAATGGCCTGAAGCACAGGTGTAGCAATATGGAAGAACTCCAACATACCTTGCAAGAACTTCATCTCACCGACGAAAAACACCCCCAGCCTGGATCTTCCCGCCGGAGACAAGCAGGCTCATCTCCATTTAAATCTCTCACCTCCCCAGATAAACACTCATGCACACAAGCGCAGACGTATAGGTCCGCAATCCCAAGACCAAGAGGACACCATGGACTGATTTACCCTTACAAGAAACACCCTTCTTGGTTATTCACTTTTGAGCCAAATGGCCCTTAGCTCTCTTGGAACATTACCCAGTGTCTGAAAATTTAATATGTTCCTACTTTCCCTCTACTGGCGAGGGACTCTGACTGTCCAGAATCAGTTACTCCCTTGTGGAGTCGTGTAATGTTATTTGTTCACAAGTTTAGATCGGCCTGTTGCTGATATACATAACAGATCAGTCTGGACCAGAAAGCAGGCACAGCCTAGTCATCTTGGATCCCCTCACCTTCTGGTTTGGGGATCGCACGGACACCCTCAAGGGGGAACCCTCATAACTTTTGAACGCACTGTAATTCAGGAATGACTCGAAACAATAAATGTGGTCTGTCCCTAACTTTGAAATTCCCTTCCCCAGAGGCACCCACCTCGTTGGATATTACTAGACTGCCAGGCCTTTTTCCACCCCCAACTCATTACCCCCAACTTGTAAGACTGGTCATCATACTAAGGGCTTACGGCCCTCCTTGAATACAAAGCTGTTCCACCCTAAAGTTCACTTTAATTTTCTATATCACAACTCCCCTTACCCCTGGGCTCGAAGAACTGTTTGTGTTGCAGATTGTTTTTACACTTTTTATTATTTATAACCCACCAGGTCCAGGCTCCAATGTAGTTGTTCCATGCGCCCACCAGGTTATCTGTCTCAGCCCTCATATTTTAAGTGGACTGACATAGATACCCACCATTTTCCAGCAGTTGAGTTAGATCTTAATCCGCTGCTATTGTTAACAGTCAATGCCTTTGAATGTTATATGATTCTATTCTTTTCCAATGTTCACCTATGCTTCTCTTCTCTTCTAACCCTAGCTCTACATACTCGCCTTTTTCTACATCACGAGTCCGTGTTTCCTCGCCGTCCGACAGCTCCATCCTGGTAAGAAGCTTCATGTACTAGATAATCCATGGCCCCCTTAAACATCCTGTCCTTAAATGTGCAGGGTCTCAATGTGCCGCAAAAGCGTACCAAGGCGTTTAGATATTTCAACTCACAAAAAGCGCAAGTAGTTTGCCTGCAAGAAACGCATTTTGCAGTCAAACATACTCCTAAATTCTTTAGTGCAAACTACCCGCAGGTTTACACATCCTCTGCACCCACTAAGAAAAGAGGAACCCTAATAGCGTTCCATAAAACGATCCCCTTTATTCCTACATTTCAGTTGCCAGACCCGGAAGGTAGATACCTGATACTAGTGGGACACATCCTAGACGTGGAAGTGACCATAGTCTCTTATTATGCACCCAATGTTCACCCAAACCCCTTTCTATCCAATCTCTTGCAAATAGTGGCTACACATCAGAGAGGCTCTTTGATACTCTGCGGAGATTCTAATCAATGTTTGCATCCATATTTAGATAAATCACCCTACAACCCTACCGATAAATCCAACAGGCAGACTTTCTCTGGCCTGCTTAACGCCCACAATCTCGTTGACTCTTGGCGCGAACTACACCCAGCCAAAAGACGTTACACACACTACTCGTACCCTCACAAAACGTTTTCACGTATTGACCATATTCTGGTTACAATTGGCTTATCCCCAGAACTACTCTCTTCCAACATCCTCCCAATTCCTTGGTCCGATCACTACGCTGTAGTGACCACGATCGCCTCCCCTATACCAAAGTTGCGGGATTCTTCTTGGCGCCTACCAGACCATATCTTGAAACAGCCATCCCACTGCTTTGACATTACACAAGCCCTTCGTGAATATCTAGATATAAATGACACACCTGATATCTCCCCACTGACCTTGTGGGAAGCCCACAAACCTGTCTTGCAGGGAACTCTACAGCGACAGGCTGCCAGATTTAACAAAGAGCGTAAAGTATTAGAACAAAGACTCGATTCTGATTATCATAAATATTCTCTTGAATTTAGTCAGAATCCTAGCCCTGAGGTTCTGTTAAAACTTGAAAAGGCTAAACTAGAATATGACCTATTTCTCACTGAGGATGCTAATAAAAGCATGCGTAGATCCCGTCATAAATATTTTATGCAAGCCAACAAGCCTGATACCCTGTTAGCAAGACTTCTACGTAACGCAAATATCCCACGCAAACCTATCAGACTGAACATAGGCAGAAATACTCTGTCTAGCAACCCTATTAAGATAGTGCATAAATTTAGGTCTCATTTAGCAAAACTTTATGCAGCCACTAACTCATTTGATCAAAGCGCGACAGATACACTATTTTCCAATATAAAACTCCCGAAAGTTAGTTGTCCTGAAGCGGAGCAGCTTGACAAGCTGATCTCCACAGAAGAAGTTGCACAAGCAATTAAAGACCTTAAAATAAACAAAAGACCGGGCCCTGATGGCTACACAGCCCTCTATTATCGCACCTTCTCTTAAATCCTCTCCCCGATTTTAGCCAAGGCGTTTAACAGCATACTTAAAGGGCACTCCTTCAGGCAAGAAACCCTGACCGCGTCAATATGTATGTTACCTAAACCTCACACAGACGAATCTTCCTGCTCTAACTATAGGCCAATATCCTTGATAAACCTAGACATCAAACTGCTCTCGAAAATTCTGTCTGCCAGACTCAAAATTATCATTGGCCGCCTAATACACAGGAATCAAACTGGTTTCATTCCAGTAAGACAAGCAAGCGATAATATTCGTAGAGCTGTCCTATTGGCATATACAGCTAGAGCTAGAAGAATTCCCACATGCTTCCTTTCGCTTGACATCAAAAAAGCGTTCGACTCTGTCTCCTGGTCATACATGCACTACACACTATCAGCTTGGGGCTTTGGCCCCCATCTTCTAGGTTGGATATCTGCTTTATATAAAAACCCCCTAGCTACTGTTAAATATGCCGGTTACAGTTCGGCACCCTTTCCCATTGAAAGGGGCACACGTCAGGGCTGCCCCCTCTCGCCTCTCTTATTTGCCCTATTAATAGAACCACTTGCCTGTCTTATAAGAGAATCGAAGGAGGTCACTGGAATCGAATTGGGAGGCTATCAGCATAAAGTCTGCCTTTTTGCTGATGACATTCTACTTTTCCTAACTTCACCCCACTTATCAGGTCCAAACCTTCTTCCCATTCTGGATAAATTTGCTCACATATCAGGTCTAGAGGTAAACCCCAGTAAATCACGGGCTTTGAACATATCACTGTCTACCACCGAATTGGAGTTGGCAAGAGGAGCTTTCCCATTCCCATGGGCCTCTTCATCCATCCCATACTTGGGTGTACATCTGACTGCAGATTACGACAAAATGTTCACAGTTAACTTCCCAAATGCTTTAAAGAATATCACAAATTTGTTGCAATCTTGGTCCTCCCTCCCGATTTCGTGGTTGGGGAGGATCAATGTTATTAAGATGGTAGTCCTTCCTAAGTTGCTTTACCTTTTTAGGGTTTTGCCTATACAAGTTCCGGCGTACTATCTACGTATCATTCAAAGAAGGACTGAAAACTTTATTTGGGGTAAAGTAAGGCCGAGAGTAGCCAGGCAAACACTTTATCTGCCTAAAGTTAATGGTGGGCTGGGAGTTCCGAACTTCAAGACTTATTACAAAGCAGGACAACTTGCAATCCTAACTAAGTACCACGCCATTCATGAAACTCCACTATGGGTACACATTGAAGCCGCCGAATGGCTAATCTCCTTTGGCTCAGCCCATCTGAACGTGGCATAATAAAGCACCCATTGATCAAACATACCCTCTCCCTCTGGGACCAAAGCAAAATCAGCCATAATCTGCAATCCTCCCATAACCCCCTCCTCTCTTACATGAGGAATCCAAGCTTTGTCCCAGCCTGGGAATCACCCAATAGTTTCCGGGCATGGACTTCGGCGGGTTTACTTCGCCTTCATCACCTTGTGAATCACAGGTCTTTCCGCACATTCACAGATCTGGCTGAATCTTTTCATCTTCCCCCAAACGAACAATTTAGATATCTCCAAATTAAAAACTTCTATGCTCACTTTCTCAAAACTGAAACTCAGATATCCTCCCTCACTCTATATGAAACATTTTGTAAAAAAGATCCTCATGCCAGGGGAATCATCACCTCCTTATACACTCAACTTATATCGAACATAACACAAACCAGACCACTTTATACCAGACAATGGGAAAAAGACTTAGGACTGACTTTAGAACAAGCTGATTGGAATAGTGTTTGGATTACAACTAAATCATCCTCTCCCAACATCCTAGCCCTTGAAACCAACTATAAAGTCTTACTAAGATGGTATCTAGTACCGGCCAGGATAGCTAAATACGTCCCGGGTTACCAACCCCTCTGCTTCAGAGGATGCTCAGAGCTTCTATCACATTTGGTGGTCATGCCCAGGTGCAGTAAGTCTTTGGAAAAAAGTGTTTCAACTGGCCTCGACTATCTTAGAGGTCCTAATCTCTCCAGACCCACAAGTGGCTTTACTCAATTGGAAGCCAGACACTATATAGCGTACGCAATTTAAACTTGTGGTTTGTCTTCTTACGGCTACCAAACAGGTGATAGCCAAAGCCTGGAAATCCCCTACCTTGGTATTTGAAGAAGTTAAAAATAGGACTACTAATTTTATGATCCACGCCAAATACGCAGCGTTAGAGAAGGAACAAGATTCCAAATTTGCGCAGATATGGAACTGTTGGATAACTCACTGCTTACCCAGCACATTTGATCACTCAGTTCTACTGCCATGGTGATAGTTCATGGGACTTCGGATGGTGAGCCGGACTGGCGGGTGGGCTTGATCTCACGGACTCTACCTTTCCTTTCTACTTTTACTTCCCCTGCTTATCCTCAACTTTCCCTTTTACTCCCTTGTAATTCATATGCTGTACTGACAGGTTTGAGTCGCTTTATTTTATTATATGACACGCCTAAGTGCACCCTTAGCAATGTCTTAGCAATGTCTTTAATAAAAATATTGAAACAGAAAAAAAACATGAATTACATTAAAAAATACACTTTTTTATGCAGATCAAAATACAAAATGTGATTGATCACAACACCCATATTATTGACACATTTCATGGACCACTGACGCTTCTTCCGGACTGGGTAATTGTCAGGTCACCTGACAGCAGGTGAGAGGTGTGCACACCGCTAAGGTTGTGAACCCTTAGCTGACTGCTGCGAATGGAGCTCTTGGTGGTGCAGGAAAGCAGGTCCACTGGAGCACTGACACAGATTCACAGGGAGCTAGAGCATAGGTTTCCCCAGGAAGCGGAGTCTAAGAGCCAGCAGGTTTTCACTAGAGCCTCTGATGGTGAGGATGGACTTGGCTGCAACTGACTCCAGGTCGCGGCCTCCAGGGTCTCCCAGCTCACGCTTGCGGCTTTATACTGTTGGATAGAGAGGAAGCAGCAGTGCAGAACAACAAGGGATAGTCAGTACGATAGCCAAGGGTCAGGGCAACAAGCAGACAGGAACAGACAGGAGAGCACGCCAAGGTCGGGGTAACAGCAGACAGGAATAGTCAAGAACAGGCCAAGGTCGGTAACCAGAATCAGACGAAGAGCACACGGCAGGAATCACACACACCGGAAGCCTAACACACAATATTGATCAGCAGCACTGGCTTGCGCTGCAAGGTGTCATATAATGTTCCCAATTAGGGGCTGGGGTGGAGCCCTGCTGAGGGAAGATTACTTAAGCACACAGGTGAGGGGTGCACGGTCTCTAAGCTGAACACAAGCAGAGAGGTAAGCAGACAGACAAGACATGAATGTTACTGCAGATTCTTAAGGTGAGATCTATTTTATATATTTTCTCTTTTTCCTTGGAACCATTGTATGACTGCTTGGGATCACAAATACTACCTACTTGCTTGTTGCTTTATCAAATATGGAAGTAATATTAATTACGGAAATTTACACAAGTTATTTGATAGCTGGGATTATATGGGTTTTATTACAATGTGTCTATTTTAGACAGATGAACTGACAATGTTTACACGGTACGCATTATCACCCAGTCCTGAAGAAGCAGGGATAGACTGCAAAACATGACAATAATATGGGTACCCCTATTGGTGTCTCCACCCCCCCCTCTGTGGGACATGTCTTGGCTAGTTCTAATATTGTGGAGCTCAGGTAGGCATGAGGGCTGGAAGGGTTAGTGTATTCATTATGCTACCTTTTACTCCTACATTCCATCTTTGATCACCCTACTTTCACTTTCAATTGGCAGATTGGTCCTATTGGCTGCAAGTTATGGCATGTTCATCTCTGGGCTTACCCTTAGTCCCTTGTGGGTAGAGTGACACAGGAACCGGCAGCTCCGTCAGTTGGACCTTTGGTAGCACGCAGCAGCAAACAAACTCCTGTGTTTTTAAAAATGCGGTTGTCCATAAGATATGTTTGTGTCTACAGGGTCAGTAAATAAATATATACACAATGTCTTCACTCTGCATTTAATGATTGATTTCTATAGAATTTATACTAGTACATTATTGCTTAAACCTGTAGAGGGGCACATTATTTTATATTGTAAAAAAGACTTTACTACTGCTTTAAAGGGTCACACTGAAGGTGGTGCGGGAAAGCTGCATTCATGCGCGTTTCCCACACTACAGGTGAATGCATTGCACTTGCAATCTGCATGAGGGTGCCAATGTATTGTTAACATCACCCCAAATGCAGGTGGCAAACACAGTGCATTTGTGGGCACCAAATCGCATTGTAATGCAGTACCATGCAGTTTGGTGCAGTGCGTTTTTAAAAATAGTGCAAGCACTACTTTTTTGCCCTGTCCAGTGGGTTTTATCAAAATGCACGACACAGGAATGCACGGAATTCAAATGACTGGTTTGCTTTAACACAATGCTAATTTCCATGGGTGAGGACCGTGATTAACGTGTGCCTATCGCATTTGCCTTTTATCCGTTCTTATTTGTTTTGCCTGTTTTTATTTTGTTATTTGTTCACCTATTTTAAAATAAAGAGGTTTTTTTTACTACACTATGTGAGGCATATATCTTCTTTCCACATGTACCCCCTTGGGAAGCCACTAAGGGCTCCCACTGGGTTGATGCTTGGAGTTTTGACCACTAATAAAGGAGAGAGTCCACAGGGCTGACATCACGAAAGTCAAGAGCCTGGAACATTTCGCTCATTCCCTTGGTTGGGATGTTCCAATGCCGTAAGGCACTCTGCAAAACGTGTGTCTTTGTTAATCATGGGCAATCCTCTTTTGAAGCCAAAGGAAAGGTTTACCCACTAAAACAGTTTTATAACTGTTCCTCAAACTTCGTAGTGTATGGCCTCACGTGCCCATGCGGTCTACTTTACGTAGGTCGCACTATTCGACCCTTGAGGTGTCGCTTCGGTGAGCACCGGAGGCTTATTGAAGAGGGAGAAGACCATCATAGTGTGCCGAGACATTTTTTAGATAAACACAAGAAGTCCACATGAGGTTTGAGGGTTTGGGTCATTGAACAGATCCCTTGCACGTTACCCGAAGCAGAACGTTTTAAAAAACTCTGGGCTCGGGAAACCTATTGGATTTTTTCGTTAGATGTCCTCTCACCTGGAGGCCTTAACGAGAGTATTGAGACATCTACCATCTTGTAGTCTGATATACCCACCTGTTAGCTTCTTTACAGGACCTTCCACTACCCACAGCTTTTATATAGTCCTTAGACAGGGATATGCTTTTAATATTACATATACGTCCTTTATATACCCGCTACCTATATCCTACCAGTGACCCTACAGACCATAAGTGGTCCTATGTACTTGTCATAAGAAACCAACCACTTTTTACCCCTATTATGCCTAGGCCTTTATATATATATATTTTTTAATGACTCACCAAGTTTTAATATTTTTCATATTTTGAGAATTGAACAGCTAATAATTTCATGTAATATAACATATAAGGTGTGGGTATGGCTGCTGGGTATGGCCCACATGCGTGGTGCTGATACCTCATCTCTGATACAACATGGGGTAGAGAGTCAGTTGCATGTGGACTCTTAGCCCACCAGTGTCACCTGCACTCTCTCTCTGCCCGATCCACGTATTGTGCGTATGTATGCCCTATGTGCAATTTTCATGCAACCCGTCTCTCCCCTGGGATGGTGCGGACCTATCACATATATGGGCCATTTGCATACGTCCCATCATACATGCCCCGTTTTTTACATTTTTTTGTGAACGGTTCGCCCCTATGCGATTTTTTGTTACACGCTTATCGCACGATTTGTGTCCCGCCTAAGACCCAGTCTGCGATCAACGTGTATAGCATATCAAATTTTGGCCTCATTCTGACGCCTTGCATGTTACCCTTGAATAGGTTCCCTTGAGGTGACCTACCGGTATCTGTACCCTGATGTGTCTTTTTTAAGAAATCACCTATGCATTCTCTCCCCTATATATATGATCTTATATATTTATATTCTTAATATTTTAATACTTTTCATACTCTTCATATATTTTTTAAGAAATTACCTAATGCGTACTCTCCCCTATATATATGATTTTATATATATATATTTTTTTTACACAATTGTCAGGTACATATGCCTGTTGTATAGTTTATAGTCTTTTTATATAAGCTCTTAAGGTTCTAAATCTCCTATTGATGTTTATTGCATATTGTAATATTCCGTGTTCAGGTATACCTCCTCTGCATACACCTTTCTCCCCCCCCCCCTTTCCCCGGATGGAGTTCTGGAGAGGTCACTCAGACTGGCCCAATCCCGTGCTCGCTCCTGCCTATATATATCCAGCTCTTCCCCTATCAGCCAGTCCTTGCTTGAGGAAGAGGAGCGGTCTCACTGTCATCTGGGCCGTTTCCGCCTATGAAATGCGTCGCGTATTAGTGACGTCACTCGCCTGCGCCCCGTCTCCCGCGTTTCAAGCCTCGTCCTGGGTCTCCAGCCGGCTGCTTACCATCTCCCCTGGACGACAGACTTGTCTACAGTATCCGGAGACGCTCCCCCATCGCAGAGAGTTACAGTGACGCCACCATGGACTGATTTTAATGCTGAATATGCTGCTACACTGAGTGAGTGTTTTTATTCCATTTGTTAATAAAATTACTTGTAATACTGCACTTAGAGGCGCCTCCTTTGTTTTTCTCTTTTCTAGTATTGTGAAGCCTGGTTCAGCTTCTCAGGATTGGCTGCCTTGTCCCGGATCACCCCATGTACTACTACCCCCACCTCATAAACTTAGTGAAGTGGTAGGGATTGCACATACCTGTTTTTTATAACATTTGGCAGTGGGTTTGAAGATCCATTCCGGTGGGAATCCACCAAATCTCGATTGATCTGCCGGTCGTATGATCGAGTGGGTCCAACAATTCCAGTAAGAGTCCACCTTATTCTCTGTATAAACCAGGAGAAGTTTGCCATTGGATCTGGATCCATCTTATTTATCTATTGGAGTGGGAGATTTCTGTTTTTGTTTTTTGCTTTTGTGCTCGAATGTCATTTTTTTCTATTTGAGACTATGATCTCTGGACTGTTTTTGGATTTTTAACACTCTCACTGTTATACTGTTACATTTAACGTGTAATTTTTTTCTATTTTGGACTATGGTCTCTGGACTGTTTTTGGACTATTAACACTTTTGACATTTAACGTGTGACTTCACTTACCCCTTATGGGATATATCACATTTTTCATAATTGTATTATTTAGCGCAACACTTTATTTTGGTTTATGTTTGCATTATTTGGTCTAATGCAGTATTTGCCGCTCCTTCCTTCTGCGCAATAATCCCCTTTTTTTGTTGTTAGGGTAGATCAGAGTTCACCACCCAGACCTGACCATGTACCCCCCGATAAATACCTCACCGTTCCACCTTCCCATTCCTTGAAAAGACCATATAACACCTGAGTGGGGTAAAATGGCCGCACTCAGCCTTTTATTAACAAATAACTTTATTAAATAACAAACATACTAAATTACTTGAAACAGATACAATGCTTTGAGATCCTTACGTCTCGAATAAGTTCCCTTGAGGACCTGATGCCTAAGTCATTTTCTCCAGCATGTAAAATTAGAACATCCGAAGCCCTGTCTGACCTGGCAAAGGGGTTAACCTCCAGAACTACCTGACTCTACAGCATCCCCCTGACTCCAATCCATCTAACACTGCCTGATTCACGGGAAAGACCTAACTGCCTGCTATTGGGCCTAACATCAGCCCTTCTGCCCCCCCCAAAATAAATAAAAATGCCCCAGGATCCAGACGAGGCATCTCTGACCTGTAATAAAGAAAAAACACAATACCACCCACCACTGGAAAACACAGACAGCCAACATGAACATAACAGAACAGAAACATGAAATAATCCTACCCTTACCCGAAGGCCTATAGCAAGTGGGGCCTGACATACAACCAAAATCTGTTGGATCTGCACCTGCCAATGCGTTTTACCATGCTCTCCTCCAATCCCCATTGAGACGCCTCAGTGGCCACACCAATGCGGAAAGAATGGGACGAATACTCCACGGGGTTGAAACCCGCCATTAACAGGCATCTGCGTAAAACTGAAACGAATTGAAACTTTGACAGAAAGGAACCGTCTTCATGTACCAACAGAGGACCACCGATCCCCTGATGTAACAAAAAGAACTGTTCCATAGCCAGAACTGGACAAAGACCCGGAACACCACCCCGCCATAACTCCACCCTCACATCTGTGCCACTCTGATCCATTTTAGAGTGCCGAAGGCTAACCTGGACCATTGATGACATAACTGCCATGTCACCAACCAGCAACCCCCCTGCCACCCGTTTTGACAGACTGACCAGTTTGCCAAGTGGAAAGCTCCAAAAAATGCCAACAAAAAGGCAACCTGATACAATGATTGCTCATAATATGTAAAAAACAACCCCCCCAGGTGTTCCAAAATAGCACGTAAGACCGATAAGGACACCGCAGCGACGAGAATTGCATGAGTGACAACCCCTGCGGTAGCCCTTCATTGCCTGCCTCACTGCAAAAACTTTTGTAAAATCAAAAACTCCAACCAACTTGAACCAAAAGGGCAGGCCCGCCAGTTTTCGATCCATGGATGTGGCTGAGGTACCCCTGACAAAATTACAAACCACAAAATACAGAACTAACGGCGAAACATCAGCGCCGGAGTCCAACCCGCCTACCTCCACCAGCAATGAACGCCATTCTCTCCAGGCCCTGGAATACGCCTCCCACATAGCAGCACTCAAGGAATCTCGGATCAATTCCATGGCGACTCTAACGATATCTTCCACAGCCACCGGGGGCAAGATAAACCATGTTGCTCCGCCTCCGGTGCCAACACGTGAAACTCGTCCCACTGAAAACGAGATAAGGCATCTGCTATTTTGTTGCAAACCCCAGGAATATGCACAGCATAAATTAAGGCATTCAGTTCCAAACATCTTAAAACTAAGTGGTGCAAGAGTCTCACCACTGGGGGGAACAGGACAATATTTTATTGATTGCCAGCACTTCCCCCATGTTGTCACAATGAAACCTCACTTTTTTGTTTTGAAAGGCCTCACCCCAAATCTCAACTGCCAGTACTATAGGAAACAGCTCCAACAGTACCAGGTTCTTTAACAAACTTTAACAAACCCGCCAACCGCCACTCGTCAGGCCATTGTTCAGCACTCCATTGCCCTTGAAAGTAAGCCCCGTAGCCAACAGAGCCCCCTGCATCCGTTAACAGAACCAGATCCGCATTGCTAACTGGCCCAGCCACCCAGAGTGAACGACCGTTATAGGATTTCAAGAATTCATCCCACACCTGGAGTTCAGCCCTGAGCTCCCTGGTCAGCCGAATGTAGTGCCCTGGGGAGCTAACACCCGCAGTGGCCAAGGACAACCGGTGGCAAAATACGCTGCCCATAGGAATAATCCTACAAGCAAAATTTAATTTGCAAGCAAGGATTGTAAATCCCTTAGCTGAATCTTCCTACAGCTGTAAGCATTGCCAACCACCCTCCTTAGTGCCTTCAGTTTCTCCAAAGGCAATCGACATTCCATGGACACTGAATGGGCCCTCCATCTTGTCAGGGGCCAAAGGAATGCCGAACCGTTCCGCTATGTGCTGCAAAGTTCCCAACAAAATCCCGCAAATGCTCAAATCCAGCGGTCCAATACATAGAAAATTATACAGATAATGGATGATCAAGTTCAGTCCCGACACATCCCCCACGACCCACTCTACAAATGAACTAAACATTTAGAACAGGGCACATGAAATGAAACACCCCATTGGCAGGCAACGATCAACAAAATATGACCCTTGCCACCGACAACCCAAAAAATGGACACTTTGTGGATGAACTGGAAGGAGGCGAAAAGGTGCTTTCAGATCAGTTTCGGCCAACAGGGAGCCGGGACCATATTTGCGCACCCAGGAGACAGCGGCATCAAACAATGTATAGGTAACTGCACAGGCCTGCGGGTCAATACCATTGTTAACCAAGCCACCCTTAGGATACAAGAGGTGATGTATCAAACGGAATTTATCGGGTTCGGGACCACCCCTAATGGGGACGCCACCAAGCCTGGACATGGGGGAGATGAAAAGGGGCCACTCATTGGCCCCAGAGAAACTTCCTTCGAAAGTTTCTCTGAGACCACCTCTGGGTGAAGCAGCGCTGAATTCAAATTTGATGCTAAAGGTGGAACGGCAGACAAGGTGCATGGGATAAGAAAACCCAGCTCGAGAAGTCGAGCGGATTCCCTATCAGGGTATCTATTTAGGAAAGGAACCATCCTTTCCACTCTCACCAGAGTCCTTCCTTTTTCCAGACACATCCCCTGTTCGGCCTTTTCCTTGTTTAAAGCAGCGTGCAAGCGAATGGCTGCTGCCACAGCCCGAGCACTCATGTTTAAAACGGCAGATATTGCCGAAGGGGATACTCCCCTTTCCAAATTTTTTTTCTCAGACTTCCGGTTTAAGGTGAGCACCAAGGGGTCACTCGAGGCACACGTAAACCTCACATTTTGCAGAGTGTGCAAATCTGACTTTGTCTCCTTATCCGCGTCCCTCGCTCCCTGACGTAGCATCCATAGACTGTGGCCCAGCCACCGCGCCCGCCTGCACCATCAGGAGAGGGGCGGGGACTCCACTCGTCATGCCTCCGCAGTGGATCCTCCGTTGTCACTACCCGAACCCCATTTCCAAACCCCACAAGAGTTTCCTCAAGCTAGATAACACCACACTATGCAGAGTAACTGCCGATGTGGCCTGACCCCCGGCCCCTGACCCAGCTAGCACAGTAGGAGACAAAAAAGGAAATAAAGAGGAATAACACTCACCAGGCTGCGCAGAGCCAAGGGGCCCTCCAACTGCAGATTCGGACTCCTTCACTGCCTCCCTGGTGTCTTCAGCCAGCTCCCCAACCTCACGAGCTGTTGAGCTCCCCTTCTGACCTGATCTCTTCAGGAGCGGGGACTACCACTCTCCGGACCACAGACCTTTCCCTCCTTCCAGTCGCAGCAGGAGCGCCCTGCTCAGCCGCTGGTCTTCTGCGTCCTGTAGTCCTCCTAGCCAACCTGGAGGTAGTTCCTTCTGGCCTTGTCACTCCATAGGCAGATGTGCCTGCCCTTTCACGCCACTCCTCCTGACCGAAATGAGGGCCGCCGGCCGCACCTGGAGACAGGCCGGCACCCACAAGGCTCACTCTCCCTGGCCGGGCTGTCCCACTGGCCGGAACATCGCCAGCAGCCACAGTTACACGCTCTGGAATCCTGATGGTGGAGGAGGAGCCCGCTGCAGAGTGTCAGTGAGTGGCTACCTCCCGAGGGCTCCGCCTGAGCTAGGGATTGCTCCCAGGGTCCCCGCCCGCAGCAGCCTGTGAATGCTTAGCAGGTGGGCCTGAAGGGTCCAAATGTGGGCTCCCGATGCGGTGCTGGGCTCAAGGGGTCCTATCTGGGCTGAAGCGCTCCGGAGGTCTGGTCCTCCAAGCATGCAGCGTGGCAGGCCCTGACTGAGGGGGACTCTACCAGACCCCTTGTAAAGGGGTGCTGAGCCATTTACAGTATCTCACTTTTGTTGCCAGCGGTTTAGACATTAATGGCTGTGTGTTGAGTTATTTTGAGGGGGCAGCAAATTTACACTGTTATACAAGCTGTACACTCACTACTTTACATTGTAGCAAAGTGTCATTTCTTCAGTGTTGTCACATGAAAAGATATAATAAAATATTTACAAAAATGTGAGGGGTGTACTCACTTTTGTGAGATACTGTATATCAGCAGCAGTCCTAAGCTGAGCCAGCAATTGATCAAGCTCACTCATGTCGCCCACAGGGTGAAGAAACACACAAGATGGCTAGACACTGATGTTCTTGCACCGATTTTTGCTCTGCAACTGCTCTGACCCCTCCTTTCCAGCACTATATTCTCCCAGCTCCACCCTGTCACGCCGTCTCCTAGGCCATTCAGGTAAGAGCCCCCCTGTTAACCATACCCTTGCCGTTTTTAACCTCCTTGTGCCTGGTTCACCTTCCACCCTGTCATATATGCCCTCCGCTGACTTGTTCCTTCTCAGCTCCCTGCATGTCTTTACCTTTGCTCCCGGTTTTACAAATGAACTTGTCAGTATTATACATTAAATCTAATCTTTTCACGCAAGCTCTTCCAGTGTGGGATGTTTTGTCATACATTTCCATGAGTTTCCATGAATCTTAACCTGAAAACAGATGCTTTTTCGCATGCTGACAGAAGTATGTAAATGTGTGAGATAAATATAAATTTGATGTTTATTTAATGAATAACAGTGAAGAGTGTACCATCTAAGCTAGAAGAAGGATTAAAGCTGTGGAATGTGCATATGCATTTGCTGATCTGTAAATCTTGAAAGGTTTCTGCATCAAGTTATTAGATTTAAAGGTAATGCAAAGTATATATATACTGTATATACAGCACAGTGCAAAAGTTTCAGGTAGGTGTGAAGAAATGCTGTAAAGTAAGTAGGCTTTTAAAATTTTATGTTTTAACCCTTTCAGCCCGGGAAGGTTTCACCCCCTTCATGCCCAGGCCATTTTTTGCGATACGGCACTGCATTGCTTTAACTGACAATTGCTCAGTCGTGCAACGCTGTACTAGAACAAAATTTATGTCCTTTTTTTCCCACAAATAGAGCTTTCTTTTGGTGGTATTTGATCACCTCTGTGGTTTTTATTTTTGTGCTATCAACAAAAAAAGACTGACAATTTTGAAAATAAAAAAGCAATATTTTTAACTTTCTGCTATAAAACATATCCAATAAAAATATGTAAAAAATCGAATTTCTTCATCAATTTAGGCCAATATGTATTCTACATATTTTTGGTACAAAAATCCCAATAAGCATATATTGATTGGTTTGCGCAAAAGTTATCTCATCTACAAACTATGGGATATTTTTATGTTTTTTTTATTTTTATTAGTAATGGCGGTGATCAGCGATTTTTAGCGGGACTGCAACATTGCGGCGGACAAATTGGACACTAAGTGACACTTTTTGGGGACCAGTGACACCAATACAGTGATCAGTGTTAAAAATAATGCTCTGTCACTGTATAAATGACACTGGCAGAGAAGGGGTTAACATCAGGATCGATCAAAGGGTTGAGTGTGCTCCTAGGGAGTGCTGTCTAACTGTGTGGGGGATGGTTTAACTGGAGGAAGACAGAGATCTGTGTTCCTGATTGGCAGGAAGATAAGATCCTCTCTGACGGAATGGCGGTCTGCCTTGTTTACATAGGCAGACCATAGTTCTGCCTCTCCAGTGAATGATCGGCGGGTCCCGGTGGCCATCGCGGCCACTGGACTCGCTGATTGGCTCCTGCTGTGTCCAATCAAGGGCGGAAGTGGGTTGCCGACAGCGCGTGTGCCCCAGACCCCGAGGCGGAAACAACGTACAGGTATGTTGTTTCGCGCAGCCGGGCTGCCCTGTTGCAGTAAACGTGCGGTGGGTGGTCCAAAAACAGTTCATCGGGCACATACACAGTGAAGAAACGGCCTCTGTGCTGCAAACGGCCTTGGGGCTGCATTTCTGCAAATGGAGTTGGAGATTTGGTCAGGATCAATGGTGTCCTCAATGCTGAGAATACATACAGATACTTATCCATCATGCCATACTATTAGGGAGGCATGTGATTGGCCCCAAATTTATTCTGCAGTAGGACTACAACCTCAAATATACAGGCAATGTCATTAAGAACTATCCTTCATTGTAGCAAAGTGTCATTTCTTCAGTGTTGTCACATGAAAAGATATAATAAAATATTTACAAAAAATGTGAGGGGTGTACTCACTTTTATGAGATACTGTATATAGAAAATCCAGAACCAAAAATTACACATTTTTTAAAATAGTTAGATGTTTTAGTCTGGTTAAATAAGAATGTAGTACCCTCTACCTTTAGGTAGGTGCTTAGAGAGAGATTTTTGTGTTAGGTGAGGTAAATTTAGTCAGGCCTGGCCTGATTGTTTTGATTCTAGGTCAGGGAGTGGCTGGTGACTCGCAGGTGGTGACACCTCTCGGTTACCTCCTCTTTGCTTCTAGAAGGTTTTAGAAGGAAGGGTGGGGAAGAGGGGTGGAGCTGCCTGTCATGTTTGGGGACCCTTACCAATCCCCAGCTCTGCATTGGCAGGGGGCAGGCTTTCTCAAATACCTGGGGGTCAGCCCAGCTGGGGGGGGAGAGTCCGGGTGGAAGAGATGGAGATGGAGTAGTAAGGAGGCTTTCGGGGCCTTGAGGGAGCCCCCAGCCTGGGGGGGGGGGGGACTTCGGCCTAGGGCTCGGGTGCATCCAGGAGGATAGTGAGATCCTGGAACAGAGGCACAAGGGAGAAACAGAGAGACGGGAGGAGAGAGTACTGCCAGGAAGATCTCCAGGAGAGGAACCACAAGTGTTGTCAGGTGTCGGTGAGTGATACATACCCTGGGAAGCTGGTAGAGGCACACCGGAGCAGATTGGGGGCAGAGGCAGTCTGAGAAGGGTGCAAAAGCCAGTTGGGGCTCTGGTGTCACTGGGCAGTGGAGTTGGGTCATTGCAGTCAGGAGGGCTGCTAGGACCAGAAGAGGATGAATTGGGAGCAGTAGTCCACCAAGGCTAGCTAGCACATTTCTATTTTTGCCACACTAAGGGACTCGAGGTAATGGCCTGTAATGGGCGATTCACAGAGGCTCTGCTAAATTGAGTGCAGGCCTCACCTCATGCTAGCTAGGCCTGAGAAGTATTGTGCAGGAGAGAGTAAGGAAAGGTATCTGCAAGCAAGATTGTGCTGGAGGAAGAGGAGAAGTGTATATATTGGAGTGTATATAGGTGGTCCCATTCAAGAACTGTTAATCTGCTGGGCATTCCATAATTATTCCATACCCATTCAAGTTAATTTCCCTAATTAAGAAAAAAACACAAGTACCGGCCTGTTCTTACTGACTCCAGATGCATGGACATTGAGGGCAGAGTGACAGGTGAACCACTACTTCCAGCAACCCCTACCAGGGCATGGCTACAAGAAGTAAGTGGAATATTGATACACTGGCTTGTGTGGCTCTTTTCACATATTAACCTGTGTCTACTCTTAGCTGCCCTGTTGAAAAAAAAATCTGGTTACTGAGCTCAATAGGTTAAGCTCAAATTTGAACAACTACAGAAGTCAGAAGGGTTAAATGGTTACTCATCTCATCTCCCTGGCTGTTCCGCTCAGTGGGTTAGTACAGAGTTTCAATGAGAGAAAGCGTCCTAAAGTGACATTAAACCTTCTTTATTTTTATTTTTTTAAATAACAAACATGTCATACTTACCTGTTCTGTGCAATGCTTTTGTACAGAGTAGCCTCTTCTTCTGGGGTCCCCCGCTGGCACTCCAAGCCCCTCCTATTCAGCGACTGCCCCCCGTGAAAAATTGCTCCTGAGCTGCCCTGTCTATGTCTATTGACACAGAGCGGATGACTCGGCCCTGCACGCAGCTACCTCATCACAACATTAGATTGACAGTATCAATCTGCCCAATGATGAGGGAGACAGTGGCGAAAGCCACTGCTTTTGTGTACATCGCTGGATCGGGCTTAGGTAAGAAAGAGGGGGGGGGGGGCTGGGGGGATCCTGCAGTGCAGAGTGATTTTTACCTAATGCATTAAGGTAAAAAACCATAAAGCTTTAGAACCACTTATATGTTCCTTTTTTGAAAAGCCATAAAGGCTTGTTGCAAAGTGTTATGAGTACTCCCTGTATTAAATGTCTATTTGTTAAATTAAGATTCTATAAACCTAGTAAAAATGCATGAAAATTCTACTTACGATTACTCTCAGGTTAAATTGTTCATCAACATGAAGGTTCCACAGTAAGAGACTGTATAAGTCTCTTCTGCCAGAAAAAAAAAACTTCTCATGCTTAGAGTAAAGTGCGCTCGCAGCCCATTCCTCCTAGTCTGTGGGAATATCTGTAGGATGTTGAGAATGAAACTGGAAGCAGAGACGATTTAACCCCAGCAAGAGGTACAGCACCAGCGACTGCCCATTGGTGGACCCCTAAGACATCTGACCTGGAAGAAGATAGAGATAGAGATCAACAGCTATGAATTGAAATATTAAGTGGGAGCTTGTACCTTGCATTGTTGGAGGATGGCACACTGGGGAATAAGTGTGCCATACTTGCCCATTATTGCAAAAGCACTGGGGGTCCACAGTGTACTTATTTCCATTTAAACTGCAGTAGAAGAGAGTCAGGTAACCAGCCTGATTGTCCTGTCTGGCAGTGCCTCCATCTAGGGGTAGCGATTTATTAAAAAGAATAAAAGACAATAAAAATGCACTTACTAATTAAAAGTGGATCAAGGCTTGTGAAGGCTTGGTTTATGACAAGCCTTGAGCTACTTTTAACTAGTGAGTGCATTTTTATTGTCCTTTTATTCTTTTTAGTAAATAGCTACACCTAGATGGAGGCGCCCTCCTGTGTTTGTTTTGTATGTGCATTAGTATCTCAAGACCTAATCTGAGAGGAGCTGCATCCACTTCACCTGGTGTTCCCTACCACTCTCTTGGCCCTCTTACGTGCTCCGTTAAATGACGGTTGGGTTCTAGTCAGCACAATAGCTTATTCATTTTCTGTGTAAATATTGGAACTGGATGGGCAAAAATACAAGGCCTATGGCAGTTAAGACAGCTCCTATATAGGTATTTCAGCTGTTAATGTAGCTCTTTGCCTAGATTTTAGTGTTTAAAGCGGAGTTCCACCCAAAAGTGGAAGCTCCATTTATCTGCTTCTTCCCCCTCTCCGGTGCCACATTTGGCACCTTTCAGGGGGGAGGGGAGAACGGGTACCTGTTTTTGACAGGTACCCTTCCCCACTTCCGGGAGGCGCTGTCCCTCTGAAGTTCACTCCACCCTCCTCTTTCCTCCGCCACCGGGCCAATTAGAAAGTGCAGCACGCTTCACGCATGCGCAGCAGGGGACCAGCTGTGAAGCTAATCGGCTAGGGTGCCGACACTGCGGGAAGCCTGGACGTATAAGTGTCCTAATATTAAAAGTCAGCAGCTACAGTACAGCTATAACCATTTATAAGTGGTTATAAGCCCCGGAAGGATTTACCCCCTTTTTGCGATTCGGCACTGCGTCATTTTAACTAACAATTGCGCGGTGGTGTGACGTTGTACCCAAACAAAACTGACGTCCTTTTTTTCCCACAAACAGAACTTTCTTTTGGTGGTATTTGATCACCTCTACATTACTTCTGATCACTGCCAGAAACAAAAAAAGAGCGACAATTTTGAAAATATTTTTTCGTTTTTGCTATAATACGTAACCAAAAAAAATCAGTTTAGGCTGATAAATATTCTTCTACATATTTTTGTCAAAAAAATCGCAATATGCATTTATTGATTGGTTTGGGAAAAAGTTGCCATGTCTACAAACCATGAGAATTGATTTATGGTGTTTTTATTTATTTTTATTTATTACTGGCGGCAATCTGCGATTTTGCGGTGGACATGTCGGACATTTTTGACACTTTTTTGGGACCACTGACATTTATAGAGCGATCAGAGCTATAAAATATCCACTGATTTCTGTGTGAATGTCAC
Source organism: Glandirana rugosa (assembly GCA_018402905.1). Taxonomy (NCBI): domain Eukaryota; kingdom Metazoa; phylum Chordata; class Amphibia; order Anura; family Ranidae; genus Glandirana; species Glandirana rugosa. The sequence continues at coordinate 752,653 of BLSH010205259.1, forward strand.
TGGCAGTGAAGGGGTTAACACTAAGGGTGCGATCAAGTGGTTAAATGTGCTCCCTCACTGTGTTCTAACTATGTGAGGGCTGGGCTGCCAGGGACATGACAGATCTAACTGATCCCGATTACAGGGAATCAGCAGATCTGTAATCTGTCCCCTCACAGAATGGGGAACCGTCGTGTTTACATCAGCGGTTCCCCATGCTGCCTCTCTAACAGGCGATCGCAGGTCGCCGGCGGACATCGAGTCCGCCCGACCCGTGGGCACGTTCACGCAGCTTGCAGCGGGCACGAGAGCTTGCGGCGGGCTTGAGAGCCCGCCCGCAACTGTGTCTGCGCCGATCGAAGTTTACAGGCAGAGATCTGCGCAGCGGAGCCAACCTGTCACCGTAAATGTATGCGACATGGTCAGAAAGTGGTTAAGCTGTACTCCGGGCACAAAAACTTGTTTCTCAATAGCTACAAAGCATATACAGTAAATCCCTTCTGTGTGCGCCAAACGTCTTTGTAAACCATGTAGAAGTGAGCATTAGGCCAATCTAACAGGCAAAACTCTGGTCCAGGTAGTGTTGATGTATGGCACAACCCCCCCACACACACACACACACCACACACATTTCTATTAGCCCATCATTATAATGAGCAGCCTCACAGTCCAATAGGGATGTGCAGGAAAGGGGCAGCAAGAGGCAGTACTATCAAGAAGTGCAAGATCTTTGTCTGTCAGAACAGCCAGGCGTTTAGCCATAACAGCTGCATACCTGTGCCTACACTTTATATCCGCAACAGTTATGTTTATTTTCCCATGACAGAGCCTTTTTCGTTTTTTTTCAATAGTTTAACAGTAGTTTGTCATTAGTGCTGTCAGCCTTCCTTCACAAACTCCCAACCTCTGTGTCTCATTTTCTGTCAGTCCTGTTGAAAAGGAAATCCCTGCATAGGCATGTGCACATAGGGTGGCAGGTGTGCCCGGGCACACCCTAATCACCCTGTACTATGCAGATTCGCCCTGCTGCCTGGCTGCAGAGAAAGGGATGGGGGAACCTCTGTCCTCAGTCTCTTTCTCCGTCTCAAAAGTGAGACATCAGGGGCTTGTTTAGACATTAAAGCCCCGCAGCAGGGCTCCTAAAAAAAAATTGTAAAAAAAATAGTAAAATATAATATTGCAAAAAATAATAAAAAACAAAATTGTAAAAAACAAATAAAATAAAAATAAACTACTTACACCTATCTCTGACCTACTGGCACTGTCCTCTGCCCTTCTGACATATATACTCCCACACTCATGATTGTTTGCGCTTTGTGGTGCACTCCCTAATGCAATAGGCTGCGCACACCTATGAATCCCTGTATTGTGCACATCTACGTATGTGGTCACCTCGGAGTGCAACCTTTTCTAGTGATTCTAGTAAATTCTTCTTCCTTTTTTTTTTTTCTGTATTAATCTAAGGTCATCTTACTATTTTCAGCCACTGCAATTTAAAAATAAGGATCATTAGGATACATAACACACGTGCTGTAGCTTATTTAATGAAACCTAGGGACTACGTTTCAGATTTATGCAAGGCCATACATGGGTCGAATTCTGAATGAATTTTCTTTTGAAAATCAGAAATTTAGTGCATTTTGTGATCAGATGGTACCACGATTGATTTTGAAAATCAAACTAAGCCTTCAGAATTTTTAATGGCCAGGAATCTTGTTTTATTTCCAGGTCACAGCTCATGCGCATTTCTTTTCGATTTATATTTCTCGCACAATTCTCCCATCATCGATTACAAATTTGTTCATTTTTCCTAAAATTTCCAACATGCCAGACCACTTAATTTTGATGGCCACACAAAAATCGACCATTGCTGCAGCCCACTAATGATGCAAAATTTGATCAAAAATTCTTAGTTACGATTTTCGAAAGAAACTTAGTTCGGAATTGGACCCATGTATGGCTGGCTTGAGGTTAGGGGTTTCGTGTATAAGCCGGAGGTTAAAGTGGAGTTCCACTCAGTTTTGTGTTTATTAAGAGCCAACAGCTACAAAAAGTGTAGCTGCTGACTTTTAATAAACACACACTCACCTGTCCCACGGTCCATCGACACGGCCGCCCCAACCCTCAGTTCTCTCCCTTGGTTCTCTCCAGCACCAGCATCATGGGCACTCAGCTGTGACAGCTTGTGGCCTCACAGCCGGGTGCACACTGCTGCACCTTCTCAATAGCCGGGCAACCTTCTGGGACCTGTGATGTGTCCCAGAAGATTGCAAGGAGGAAGGGGTAGAGGAGAACTTCCGTTCAAGTTGCCTAGGCAGCCCGAGCAGAAGTGGGAGCTGGGTACCTGTCAAAACTAGGTACCCACTGCCCCCCCCCAAAAAAAAAATATTTTTGTCATATATGCCTAGTGCAAACTGTTCAGGAGAGAAGCCCATTAACCTTTCAATTGATCGTCCATTTGGCAGAAGTCTTCCAAACTTTTCCTTTGATTTTTTTGGCTCAAAAATATGACAACCAATTTTCGATCTGTGCCCATTAAAGTGGTAGTAAACCCACCTATTATTTTCAGCCAAGGAAGCTGCCATCTTGGCCTCTGTTTAATCTACAACTGCCATGATGCTGCACATGTGATCAGCTATGACACCAGCCATTGGATGGTTTGACAGTTTGGTTTAGAGTACAACCAATGGGAGTGTTACATTTCCGGCACGTGCCGGAAATGTGACTGGTTTTTAACCTGTTAAATGCATGGGTTTACTACCGCTTTAACTGAACGATAGATGAATGAACTGTCTAAATGACAGATTTTCGAACAATGTTTCGCTTAGTGTATGGGCACCATAAGTTTTAATGATGAATTTATTGAAGGCAATGAAGGGCAATGCCCTACGTTTTATGTCACGTCACGTGACTTCATCAGGGGAAATTGAATGAATAATGAAGTCACGTGATTGTAGAACCGCAAGTGATGTTGTTAGCCTGCATTTTCCCTGTATCTATACAAACCAAGCATTTGTTACTATATTGAAAAGTAAGAGCTACTACTTTTAATAAATACTGCGATTTTAACTACTACCCTATGGGAGGTCACTCTGCTTACTTTACTATATGAATACTGCATGGTGGACGGAGGCTTAAAGGGACCAGTGCAGAGGAATTATCTTATACCTGTAAATGCACCAAAGAGATCAGAAACCAAGCTAGGACTGGAAGAACATCACCTTAAGCACCATTAGGACTGGTGGAACACCAACCTATGATTCATAGTAATCAAAAAGTGCTTTTGATTACTCACTAAGGTGAGAGTTCTGTGAGCACAGAGGTGTCACCAGGAGGGATTACACACCACTACATCTTTATATACTGTTTGTTCACCTAACAAGCACTTTATTTGGGATTAAAGCGGAGTTCCACCCTAAAGTGGAACCTCCGCTGATTTGATTCCTTCCCCCCTGTCTTTAGACAGGTGTCCTTTTCCACACATCTGGGAGCTCGGGCCGGCAGCCGCAGATGCAGATATCAGCAGCCCGGCTCCCTCCTCCCTCCCCCGCTCTGCTACTGGCCGCCTGGCCAATAGCAGAGCGCAGCAGAGCCTCGTGCATGCACAGTATGAAGCCCGACATGAAGCTGTAATGCTACATGTTACCCGCAATGGACGCGGCTGCACCCGACCCCCGATCCGAAGATCGGCGGTGGTTGCCAAAATCGCTGGACTCCAGGACAGGTAAGTGTCCTATTATTAAAAGTCAGCAGCTACAGTATTTGTAGCTCTGACTTTTAATTTTTTTAGTTCTGGGTGGACCTCCGCTTTAAGTGATTACCTAGACACATCACCACTGGATTATATACTGTCACTCAGTTTGAAAGTCATCCATTTGCACTTTTATATGGACTGCACTATATGCACTTTATATGTTTATACCACAGTTATGAGTTGTATACAATGTTATGATACACACCACAATACTAAGTTTGCCCTACTTCATTTTTATTAATATAGCGGGAACCAATGGCTCCTGCTGCTGCATCTCAGCCAATCAGGAGGGAGAGACCCGGGAGAGCCTTGGGTCTCATGGACGTTATTATTATACGGGATTTATATAGTGCCAACAGTTTACGCAACACTTTACAACTTGAAGGTAGACAGTACAAATACAATACACTTAAATACAGTAGGAATCAGAGGGCCCTGCTTGTTAGAGCTTACAATCTAAGAGGGAAGGTCAAGAGATACAAGAGGTTATAACTGTGGGGGATGAGCTGATGGAGAAGATAAATGTACAGTTGTTAGGTGGGAGCCAGATAGGCTTCTCTGAAGAGATGAGTTTTCAGGGATCATCTGAAGGTGGGTAGGAGAAAGTCAGCCAGATTGGGGTAGAGCATTCCAGAGGATGGGAGAGGCTCTGGAGAAATCCTGGAGGCAAACATGGGATAAGGTGACAAGGGAACTAGAGAGCAGGAGGTCTTGGGAGGAGCGAAGAGATCGATTTGGTTGGTATTTTGAGACCAGGTTAGTGATGTAGCTGGGGGCCAAGTTGTGGATGGCTTTATAAGTTATTGTTAGTATCTTGAATTTAATATGTTGGTTGAGTGGCAGCCAATGGAGGGATTGACATAGGGCTGTAGCAGACGCCAAGTGGTTTTTAAGGTGGATGAGCCTGGTGGCAGCATTCATGCTGGATTGAAGTGGGGATAGGCTATTTAAAGGTAAGGCAGTGAGGAGGGAGTTGCAGTAGTTGAGGCGAGAGATGACCAGGGAGTACATTAGAAGCTTTGTGGTGTCATTGGTTAGGAAGGGGCGTATCTTGGAGATGTTGCGAAGGTTGAGGTGGCAAATTTTGGATAGAGATTGGATGTGGGGCCGAAAGGTTAATTCAGAGTCCAGGATTACACCTAGGACCTTGGCGTGTGGGGACAGGTTGATAGTTGAGCCGTTGATTTTGACAGAGAAATCTGGGGAAATGGCACGTGGGGGAGGAAATATCATAAGCTCGGTTTTGGATAGATTGAGTTTTAGGAAGAGATGTGACATCCAGGCTGATATGTCTGTTAATAAGTTGGTGATGCGTGAGGAGACAGATTGAGAGATCTGGGGGGTTGAGAGATAGATTTGTGTGTCATCAGCGTAGAGATGATACTGAAAGCCATGGGAGGCAATCAACTGACCCAGGGAGGAGGTGTAGATTGACAAAAGAAGAGGTCCAAGAACAGAACCTTGGGGGACACCGACAGAGAAATGGAGAGCAGAGGAGGAAGTAGAGTTGTGACACTGAAGGAGCGGTGGGATAGGTAAGATGAGAACCAGCGAAGAGCACAGTCACGGAGACCAAAAGAGTGGAGTTTTTTGAGAAGGGGGTGGTCCACTCTGTCAAAAGCAGCAGAGAGGTCCAGGAGTAGTAGTATAGAATAGTGTCCGTTGGTTTTAGAAGTTAGTAGGTCATTAGTGAGTTTAAGGAGACAGTTTCCGTGAAGTGTTGAGAGCGAAATCTGAACTGAAGGGGATCAAGAAGTTTGTTCATGGTCAGATGGTCATTCAGTCGGTTGTATACCAGTCTTTCGAGGAGTTTGGAGGAGAAGGGGAGTAAGGAGATGGGACATAGTTTGTTAATATTGGTGGGGTCCAGTGAGGGCTTTTTAAGGATAGGGGCGACCAGGGCATGTTTTAGAGAGTTTTGGAAGATGCCAGAAGAGAGGTAAAGGTTGAAAATGGGAGTTAGAGAATGTAGAATCGAGTCGGAGGGTGAGCATAGTATTTGCAAGGGAGCAGGATCCAGGGGGCAGGTGGTTAGATGGGTGTTCAATAAAAGTTTAGCAACCTCGCTAATACTAGCAAGGTTGAATGTGGAAAGTACTGGTGGTATATGTGGACATGGGGTGTTGAGTGGGGGTGGTTTGTGCGCATTGGAGATTTCCTCACGAATGTTATCAATCTTAGTTTTAACCACTTGACCACTGGGCACTTATACCCCCTTAACAACCAGATCCATTTTCAGCTTTCAGTGCTCTCACATTTTGAATGGCAATTACTCAGTCATGCAACACTGTACCCATATGAAATTTGTGTCCTTTTTTTCACACAAATAGAGCTTTCTTTTGGTGGTATTTAACCTCCCTGGCGGTATGATTATTTCAGATTTTTGGTGCTGAAAGCGGTACGATTATGTTGCATGGAAATTTGGCGTTTTATATTGTAGGCCTGTAATTCTTAGCAATAACTCACTTAAATCTGTCCAAACAAAAGTCTAGTAAACATCCCGAGTATGAAAAAGTTTGAAACATGAAACCATAAATTATAATATAATAAATAACTATAAATAATTATCAGAAATAATAACGTAATAGTAATAAAATGTATTCAATAATGTAATCAAACCAAAAACACTGAAATTTGCTCAGTTGCAGAATTGTCGCTGTCGTCACTTTCAGTGTCTGATGATAAATTTCCCCAAAAATCAGTATCACTCAATTCTGCAAATCATTCTTATTTACTATCGGTGTTTTCTAGCTGATAAAAAAACCACTTTTGACGTAAAGGAACGCTTTTTTGTTGCTATGGACATTCTCATGTTTCCAGGCAGAAAAAATGACATATATAATATAAAAGTGCATGCAGGGCTCTGGGCAAATCACTAGGGACAAAGGGGATGTGAAATTATTTCATACAGCAATGTAATCTGTAAGATTACAGTGTACTGTATGTGTTCTGTGTGTTTCACTATTTGAATTTCCCGCCGGTCTCCGTCCCCGTGCGACGCGACGCTCGCAGGGAACGGAGCCCGGCACACAGAGGCATCGGGCGGAGGGACAGACACGCAGACAGCGCGGGAGGACATCGCTGGATCCAGGGGACAAGGTGAGTAACCCAGCCTGGATCCAGCAATGCAATCCCGAGTGTGGCTCGGATTTACCGCTAATGGTACTAAAATTCCACCCCGAGTCACACTCGGGATTACCGCCAGGGAGGTTAATCACCGCTGGGTTTTTTATTTTTTGCACTATAATTAAAAAAAGGCCAAAAATTTGGTAAAAAAATGAATTTTTCTTCGTTTCTGTTATAAAATTTTGTAAATTAGTCATTTTTCTTCATAAATTTTGGCCACAATTTATACTGCTACATATCTTTGGTAAAAAAAAAAGTTCTTGAGACCCTAACAAGCCAGGAAAGTGCAAATACCCCCCAAATTACCCCTTTTTGGAAAGTGGACATTCTAAGGTATTTAGTAAGAGGCGTGGTGAATTTTTTGAAGTTGTAATTTTTTCCCACAATTCTTTGCAAAATTAACATTTTTTTTGTTCACAAAATTGTCATTTCTTAACAGGTTATTTCTCACACCCAGCATATGCATACCAAATTACACCCCAAAACACATTCTACTACTCCTCCTGAGTATGGCGATACCACATGTGTGAGTCTTTTACACAGCCTGGCCACATACAGAGGCCCAACATGTAGGGAGCACCATCGGGCGTTCTAGGAGCATAAATTACACACATAATTTCTTAACTACCTCTTGCATTTTTGGAGGTCCTGGAGCACCAGGACAATGGAAACGCCCAAAAAATTACCCCATTTTGGAAAGCAAACACCCCGATGTATATTCTAGGAGGCATAATGAGTCTTTTGAACATATCATTTTTTCCACAAGTTTTTGGAAAATGTGGAAAGAAAATGAAAACACATTTTTTTTTTTTACATAAAGTTGTCCATTTATACAATATTTATAATACACAGCATGTACCTAGCAAAAATGACACCCCAAAATATAGTCTGCTACTCCTCCCGAGTATGGCGATACCACATGTGTGACACTTTTACACAGCCTGACCACATATAGAGGCCCAACATGCAGGGAGCACCGTCAGGTGTTCTAGGGGCATACATTTCAAATCTAATTTGACTACCTTTTACACTATTGTGAGGCACTGTGGTGGCATGGATAGGCACTGTAGTGGCACAGATGGGCAGTGTAGCGGCACGGATGAGCAGTGTAGTGGCATGGATGGGCACTGTAGTGGCATGGATGGGCACTGTAGTGGCACGGATGGGCACTGTAGTGGCACGGATGGGCACTGTAGTGGCACGGATGTGTCATGGATTAGAACTGATGTGGCATGGATGAACATGAATGAGGCACAAATGAGCCATGGATGTGGATGACTGAGCACGGATGGGGATGACTGAGCACAGATGGGGATGACTGAGCATGGATGGGTGGGTGAGCACGGATGGGTGGCTGGGTGAGCATGGATGGATGGATGGATGAGCACGGCTGGGTGGGTGAGCATGGATGGATGGCTGGGTGAGCATAGATGGATGGCTGGGTGAGCATAGATGGATGGCTGGGTGAGCACGGCTGGGTGGGTGAGCATGGATGGATGGCTGGGTGAGCACGGCTGGGTGGGTGAGCATGGATGGATGGCTGGGTGAGCATAGATGGATGTCTGGGTGAGCATAGATGGATGGCTGGGTGAGCACGGCTGGGTGGGTGAGCATGGATGGATGGCTGGGTGAGCACGGCTGGGTGGGTGAGCATGGATGGATGGATGGTTGAGCATGGATGGATGGCTGGGTGAGCATGGATGGATGGCTGGGTGAGCATGGATAAATGGATGGGTGAGCATGGATGGATGGCTGGGTGAGCACGGCTGGGTGATTGCACGGAGTGCACAGATAAGAGAAGACAAGGTCTAGGGTGTTGGAGTGAGTAGGAGCATGTATCCATTGCTTCAGGTTGAGAGATGAGGTTAGACTGAGAAGTTTAGAAGTAAGAGTAGTGATAGCGTTAACAGGGATGTTGAAGTCGTCGAGAATGATTGTGGGGATTTCAGAAGAGAGCAAGTGGGGTAGCCAGGCAGAGTCATCAAGGAAAGTTGATACCGGCCCAAGGGGCGGTAAATGACAGCAATTCTTAGAGGAATAGGAGAAAATAGATGGATACAATGTGCTTCAAAAGAGGAGAGTGTCAGAGAGGGAGGAGGGTGAAGTACCTGATAGGTGCTGCGTGGTGCAAGAAGGATTCCCACTCCACCTCCCTTCCGTCCACTTGGTCTAGGGGAGTGTGTCCAGAGAAGGCCACCATGGGAGAGGGAAGCATGAGCTGTATTGTGAGATTCATGAAGCCAGGTTTCGGTAATGGCAAGGAGGTTGAAGGAATTAGTGATAAAGAGGTCGTGGAGGGCAGGGAGTTTGTTGCAGACAGAGCGGGCATTCCAGAGGGCACAGGCGAAGGGGAGGCTGGTATTAGGAAGATAGAGACTGAGTTCTGTGGGTTGCGGCTGCTGGCAGAGGGTGTTGGGAGATGGGAGCGCCGGGCAAAGACAGATGATGGAGGCCAAGGGTTTGGGGATATATCACCAGAAGTTAGGAAAAGCAGGAGGGTGAGTGAGGTAATGTGGGAGTGTGATTTAAATGGAGGGGCATGCCTCAGAGTCCTGGTGGTTCTTTCAGTATATGGATGTAGAATGAGCAAGAGTTATTGGGAGCAGTAATAGGGAGAGGACAGAAGGTGGGGTGATGTATAAAAGCTGGGTGGTGGAGAAGAGGGGTGAAGGTAAGAATTTGAGGAGAGAGGACACAAGTGCCAGAAGGAGTGGTAGAGAGTGCATGTTATAGAGTGGAAGGAGAGCTGAATAGAGAGACAGAGTCACCTGCAGCCTGTTTGGTGTTTTCAGTGCAGTTTGCTGTGTATAATCGCTTTGTGCAATCGCTGAAGTGCACAGCATGAAGTGCATATCACTTGTAGAAAGAATCACTTTAAGAAAGAAGCCCCTGCAATGTGTTGACCCCATAAGGGTGTTCAAATTTATACTGATATAAGGGTGGGGGTGGAAGTTTGTTAATTAATCGTGAGGGAATATAAGGATGCCTAACAATCAAGCGGACCTTTCACTTCTAAATTCAGACTACAGAGAGGCCATAAAGATAACAACAGCACATACAGCTTAGGTAAGACACTACAGAGAAACAAAAACATTATAATAACGCACACAGGGCAACAGATGGGGGAGAACACATACCATAGCACAGATAAACATAGACTGTAAAGCAAAGTCCAGTTAAGGGTGGGTGAATTGTTTCAGCTGACACATACCATAGCACAGATATACATAAAGTGTAAAGCAAAGTCCAGTTAAGGGTGGATGATGTTTTTCAGCTGACACATACCATAGCACACATATACATAGAGTGTAAAGCAGAGTCCAGTTAAGGGTGGATGATGTTTTTCAGCTGACACATACCATAGCACACATATACATAGAGTGTAAAGCAAAGTCCAGTTAAGGGTGGATGATGTTTTTCAGCTGACACATACCATAGCACAGATATACATAGAGTGTAAAGCAGAGTCCAGTTAAGGATGGATGATGTTTTTCAGCTGACACATACCATAGCACAGATATACATATGCCCCATACACACGATCCGAAAATCGGACGACAGAATGTCTGATTTGTCTCGGATGCTTGTCTATATTAAAATGTATCGCAATTGGGAGATCGTACTAACAACACAAAATTTCCTGTACGATAGCGCAATAGCTTCCGGGTGTGGAGGTGCAAATTGTTAACATATATGTTTGCACATTCTTTATTATTTTATTTATGTAACATTTTTCCATTCCTTATCTTTATATGTTCAATAATGGTATTGATTCTCAATAACCAACCAAGCATAATAGCTCTCCTCCTATAACATGACATTATGCATTTTATATCAATTTTTTTTCTGCACAGGAGTTTTATTATTCCGGGTCGTTCTTTAGTTTCCGCTCATGCGCTGTCTATTGCTCTCGATTATTTTCGTACGAACACAATACTAACCATACGATTATCGTACAATGTGTTATCATACGATCAATATTTTCACGCTTGTCCGATCTAATATTATCTGAGGAATGGTCATGATCGGCTCTCGTAAGCTGTGTACTAACGGTTAGATTATCGTACGATCGCGTCGTAAGTGGTATTTTTTGTCCCATTTTCGGATCGTGTGTACGGGCCAATAGGTTGTAAAGCAGAGTCTAATTAAGGGTGGATGAATTGTTTCAACTGATGCATACCCGTGGAGGGACAGAGAATAAATGTTTAGATGATGCAGAGCTTGAAGTGCATATCACTTGTAGAAAGAATCACTTTGAGAAAGAAGCCCCTGGAATGTGCTCCCCCAGCCATGGGGGAGCACATTGCAGGGGTTTCTTTCCCTCAACACATCACTGGATCGAGATTGGGCTTAGGTAAATATTAGGGGGCGCTGAGTGGAGAGCTGCACACTGAAGGTTTTTTATCTTCATGCATAGAATGCATAAAGGTAAAAAAAACCTTCAGCCTTCACCACCATTTTAAGTCATCCTGTGAATCTGTGCATTATAAACCTCTACTGCAACATTTTAAATCCCCCCTCCCACCTATGATTAGATGACAAGTCATTAAAGTGAGCCTATTGTCCAAATTTAAAATCATTACTATAATTTCCACATTGTGTTTCGGTTTTTTCTATTCCACTCCTATTAATCTGAATGATCTTGAAGTTTGTAAACTTACTTTGTGAAGATTCCCACACATTTGCTTCCCTGAATTCTGTGACATGTATTCACTATGGCCTGTCATTAGACAGTGATGTGTCACACATTACATAGAACCTGCCTTCTGAACTACAGAGGTGCTCAAAGGAAAAGCTTCAGGAGATGGAACCTGCAGAGGAATTACAGTTTGCAGGCAGCAAGGTACCATGGGATATGTAGTCCTTAGCAACTGAAAGTAAATAGCAGAGGAGATGCTACAAAGCATGAAGGGAATCCAGGAAGTTATGAAAAGAGATGGCCAGAAGAAAGGCAGAACTCACAATATGAAAGGAGATTTTTCAAGTAAGCTTATATTGAAATGTTGAAAATAATTATTGTTTGTATCATTACTACAATGCTGATGTTATATAATGATGTGGTAGTGCACTTCCCCAGACACTGCCACGTTGGATATACACTTGGTGCTTACGCAATGATGGAATATTCCATCTGTGCCTGACTATAATATTGTGGATTAGGAATGATTCCAGCTACAAAAACCCCCTGCCTTAAATGGTGCTGCTGATGAATCAGTGACAGAGTATAGAATGCTTTAAATGAACGGCTATATTTTTATTCCTATCCCATCGGAACAGTGTCTGGAACTCATATAGAGAGATTATTGCAATAAACTTACCCTAGGTGCCCACTTTATATATCTGAGGTGTATACCAAGCATCTTCGTTGGCAAACTTGATGTCTGGCTAGGAAGTTGTTTTTTCTTTACATTCATACGTCCTGTTACTGTGAGACCTGTTGTTTTTTTCATCATTCCTCTGTGCATCCTGAAGAAGCAGGACAGCGAAACATGTTGACACACAGGGGCCCACTGCTCTCACACCACGTAACAATTATCAGTTTATGTATATTCACTACAATGTTTTATGCATGTTTTTAAAACAATTGTGTTGTTTTGTTCTGTTTTTTTTTTCTACTACAATTTTTGTAATAATAAAGCTTATATTTTTATATATATTTGAGTCTGGAATGCCTAAAAAGTCCAACATACTAGGACCTATAGGTCCATATAGTACTTCTGTTCTCTCAATCAAAATATTACGGATGTGGCTATAGGAGTGAATACCTTTTTATTTCTAGTCCTCTGACCTCTTTGCCTTTTTAGGCCACAGTTTCTGCAGTACAGGTCTTCTTTATGGTGAGTAAAAGCACCCTTATACTATTTTTAAATGTTATGGTCAATTATTTTTTTTTATAAAAATGCAGAAGCTGAGATTTACACACCAGAAACAATAAAAAGTAAACCATTGGAAAGTTGCCCATTAAAAGACAATATTTGTTTTCATTGTCATCCCATTTTAACGTACTCTCCTCATATGGAACATTTCCCACTTCACAAAAATAGCTTCACAAAGGCTATTCCAAACCATTTCAAGAGACTCTGCATAACATTCAATGACAAGAGGTGTCTTTATTCCAGTTTTTATAACTTTTCAGACATTTAGTACGTATGTTATGTACGTAATGCCAGTACAACATGCCTACATAACAGACTGACCACATCAAGAAGAGAACAATACGCAGGATTTCTGTAACATGAAACAGACTCTTTTCAGGCTCTCAGACTACACTTCTGGAGTAAAATATTTTTTCCAAGCTAAAAAAGGGAACTTAACAATAATTCATACTGGCTCTAGCAAAGTCTGCAAGCAACTACTGTTAAACTTTTAGCAGCGAAACAATAGTACGATTCACATCTCCCTTTTACATCTGTAAGCATAAAAGTGTCCTTCTAGGAGCTGCAAAGCTACATTTTCGCCAGGGGCTTAGTGCTAAATGACCCCCATCTGCTCCCATATTCAGGATAAAATTTGCAAGCATTAAATTCTGCATTTGCATATCACACCAAATGAAATAGTAGACATATATATATATACAGTATATGCAATATATATATATATATACATATATATACACACATATATATTCTATACAGTACATATACGGAGAGTGAAAACCTTAACACAAAATACCCTAAATAACTCTGATCTTAAAGCAATCATCTGAAAATGTTATTATAACTGTACCCATATGTGAGACCACACACAATGGGTACACATTCAACAGCAAAAAAGGAAACACACTCATTAGGGTTAGTAACCTTTTGATTGCCTGAGAGATCTAAGACATTGAAAACAAATGGGGTAATTTTGTTTTTCTTTTTATAGATTACAACACAGGCAGTGGATTTTTTTTCTCACAGGGAACAGAATGTTAGGTATAAAAAGTACATGAACATGAATAACAGGATGTTACGTTCTTGCATTTATAATATATAAAAGATGATAGAAAAGATTCAGTTTCGCAAGTTCCTATTGGCAAATATTCAGTCTAAAACATTAGGCTGTGCTTTGTATAAAGCTTGACTGATAGAAGGTTCTTCAGTAGTGATCAAGCATGTGTTGATGTCAATACTGATATTGGGATAATTGCCCACTGCAGTGTTCGTGTATGGCGCCATAAGATTGGGCATGCTCAACAATGTACTATGCCAGAAAACAAATGTCTGTAATATCATCTACTGACCACACAACGTTTAGGTATGTATTAAATGTTTGTTCAACTGCTTACCAAATGCTGATAGCAGTTTTCCTGACACAAGCACGACAGCATATACGTATGGGGGCTGGCTCCGCCCCCACGCCCAGTTCCAGGATCCGGTTACACTATAAAGTCAAACACCTCCCACCAGGCCTCATTCTCCTTTTTTTCCTCACTGCTCAGCTGGTTACACTGATGCTGAAAGGCAGAAATTTTTCTTTTTCCCTCACCTTGCCGGATTCATCTGGCCAACCGCGCAGGTTAAGCCTCTCCTGTTAGCGACGCTCCCCACTGTGCAGGGAGTAAATCTTCCTATATGGGGGAGGCCTCCCCTCCCCATGTTCCAGGGATTGGAGGGGGTGGAAGGCGGCTGGTCTCTAAGGATTGCTTCCTCATCATGTCTCCATGGATGGACTTTCAGTGGACTTCCTGTCGGCCATAGGGCATGGAGTTGGTAAGGCACCACAAGGTGCACAAATCGATAATATGCAGCTACAGTTATGTGATTAGAAGTCTGCAGGTATATGCGATTAACCTGCACCTCTAAGCAGAGATCACAAGGTGAAGACTGCTGTTTGGCCATGGTGTCAGTTCAGGCTGTGGTTGTGCCTGCAGGACTGCTAATGATTAGGCTGATAACAGGTGTTGCTGTGCTGTGCTGAATCTTTTGCATGAACTGAGCAAGGCTTGTCTCTGTAGGCTTCATGCAATGTGTTTGTGATTTAGTGCTTGGTTGCGATAATATCCACTGCAGTGCACTGTCTAAGGTAGGTAAGCTACTAGTGCCAATTATATGGGGTCTGTTAAACCTAATGCTTCCATGTGATTTATAAATGATGCAGCAGAACCAGTAACTGACATATGTACTGACAGCT
>BLSH010205259.1:772320-795445 GCA_018402905.1 Glandirana rugosa
AGTCGGGGTGGTTACAAGAGGTAAGCAAAACCTCGGGACTATTACCGTATCGGGTCTTGTGTAAACATTTCGAAGTAACGAGAATGAGGCCTGGTGGGAGGTGTTTGACTTTATAGTGTAACCGGATCCTGGAACTGGGCGTGGGGGCGGAGCCAGCCCCCATACGTATATGCTGTCGTGCTTTGCATCAGGAAAGGAAAATTACCGTCAGGTAAGTATACAATTTTCCGTTTTCTTGCCTTTGGTAAGAAGTTGGAAAGCATTCCAAATGATAGAAAACCACCTTGGGACTCATTGAAAAAACAGCAGCAATATGGTTGCACATACTGTACACACAAACGCCACACATTTTTAAAGCAAAGTGATGTGCTTTACAAATGTGTTCTGGGCTATGCCATTATCAGGGCTCCAAAACGAATGGAGAACATTGGTGGGGCTGAAAATGGGGAAGAACAGAAAAACTGGGAGTGCCCAGTGACAGCTGTCACAACAGGGAGTGTGGGGGCCAGTGCTACAGTAATATCTTACCCTGAATATGAATATGGGTGTGACATGTTATTATTATTATTATACAGGATTTATATAGCGCCAACAGTTTACGCAGAGCTTTACAACTTGAGGGTAGGCAGTACAAATACAACACACTTAAATACAGTAGGAATCAGAGGGTCCTGCTCGTTAGAGCTTACAATCTAAGAGGTAACATGTTACGAAATGTGAACTTGTTCTTTAACCTCACTGGCGGTATGATTATGTCAGATTTTTGAGCCTCAAAACTGTACATTGTTTCGCATAGAAATTTGGCGTTTTATATTGTAGGCCTGTAATTCTTAGGAGTAGCTCACTTAAATCTGTCCAAACAAGAGTCTAGTAGACATCTCAGGTATGATAAAGTTTGAAACAACAAAATCATAAATTATAATATAATAAATAACTATAAATAATTATCAAAAATATTAATATAATAATAATATAACGTATTCAATAATGTAATCAAATCAAAACACTGAAATTTGCTCAGTTGCAGAATTGTCGCTGTCGTCACTTTCAGTGTCTGATGATAAATTTCCCCAAAAATCAGTATCACTCAATTCTGCAAATGATTCTTATTTACTATCGATGTTTTCTAGCTGGTCAAAAACCGCTTTTGACGTAAAGGGATGCTTTTTGGATGCCATGGGCATTCTCAAGTTTCCAGGCAGAAAGAATGGCATATATAATGTAAAAGTGCATGCAGGGCACTGGGCAAACCACTAGGGACAAAAGTGATGTGAAATGCTTTGATACAGTAATGTAATCTTACAGATTACAGTATACTGTACGTGAAGTGTGTGTTTCACTTTTTGAATTTTCCGCCGGGCTCCGTTCCATGCGACGTGACACTCGCAGGGAACAGAGCCCGGAACCCAGAGGCATCAGGTGAAGATTCCGCCGGAGGACACAGCGGGGGGACATCGCTGGATCCAGGGTCAAGGTAATTTTACCTGGATCCCGCGATGCGATCCCGAGTGTGGCTTGGGGTTACCGCTCTTGGTAATGAAAATGAACCCAGAGCCACACTCGGGATAACCGCTGAGGAGGTTAAGTACCACTATCCTACACACAGTGGGGTTGATTTACTAAAAGCAAATAAACTGTGCATGTTGCAAGTACAGTTGAATGCATTTCCTTAGTAAATATGTGGTAAAGCTTCACCTTGTAAAGAGTAACCAATCAGGGGCAAAGAAAAGAAAAAAACAGCATCTTTGCTTGCACATGATTGGTTGATGAAAATCAGCAGAGCTAATCACATTTACCAAGCTCTGGGTAAAATTAGTGCAACTGCACTTGCAAAGTACACAGTCTATTTGTCTTTAGTAAATCAACCTCAGTGTGTGTAGGATAGCAGTTCACCTGAATATGGGTGTAACAAGTAACATGTTACGTGGCCGTGCAGGGCTCCACCTGCCCAGCTGCATCATTCATTCACACATTTCTGTTGACCGCTCTGGTAGTTCAATGATTCTTCCTGTCAGTGTGAAACTGCCTGCTCATATGATGTACGGGCAGAAAGCTCACTCTGACAGTCTGTAGGAGTCCTGTGTGGCACCCGCAATCTGCCAATCCTGGGTGCAATATTTTCGAGGCTCCTACAAAAAAAATAGTAAATGCACATCTTTGTTACCTGCAACAAACGTGCATTTATTTATTTATTTTTTAAAAATTGAACATATCCTTTAACGAAGAACAGATAGTAAAATCCATTCTCCATTATACGTGATCACTTTAGAATATAATGAGTAGATAGCACTGTGCCATTTCCTAAATGCCTGAAAGCCACCTATTTGCTTAAAGTGGTTGTAAAAGCAGAAGTTGTTTTATCTTAATGCATTCCATGCATTAAGATAAAAATCCTTTTGTGTGTAGTAGCCCACCTCAACCCCCCTAATACTTACCTGAGAGCCCTCTCTATCCAGCGGTGTCCATGAATACCCCGACTGTCCAGGCTCTGTCCTGATTGGCTGAAACACAGCAGCGGTGCTATTGGCTCTCACTGCTGTCAATCAAACTCAGTTAACCAATCAGGAGAGTGGGGGGGCAGGGCCGAACGGAAGCTCCGTGTCTGAATGAATACACAGAGCTGCAGCTCAGCTCAGGTGCCCCCATAGCAAGCTGCTTGCTGTGGCACTCAACAGATGGGAGGGGCCAGGAGCTCCAGCCAGGGACCTGAGTAGAGAAGGATCCGGGCTGCCCAGTGCAAAACCACTGCACGGATCAGGTAAGTATAAAATGTTTGTTATTTTAATTTAAAGGAAAAAAAAAAAACAATACTTTACAATCACTTAAATGCTTTCATAATTTTGAAAAGGGTGTTCAAGTATGTGCAAACAGTTATAAATATCTAATGGCAAAAGAACACTGCAGCCGCATATTAACAATTTATATGCATGCAACCCTAATATTTTGCATTTCAAACCTCTGCAGTAAGGTTAGGTTCACATCTGTTTGGGTGGTTCCACTGCGGGACCCGCACAAATACCGGCAGCTGCAACCACCCACGCAGAGAAATGGCGGGTGCTATGTCCCCAAACCAGGCTCTGGAAATAGAGAAGTAGAAGCTTGTATTCATGAAGCACTGGGTAATAATTTACTCCAGCAGTATTCTTAAATAATGCTAGTAAATAAAATATTCTATCCAGCAAGCGCAAACCAGCCAAAACCTTTATCACTCAGTGGCGGATGATAATCATTCTAACAATGTTAGCATTTTGGCAGGAATATCTGGAACTGCTAGAATTGGAAGAGGTTATTTTTCTCCCATATTGTCATTCCAGCTAGAAACTTGGACATGAGGATGTACTATGTCATTTTGAAATTATGAAACTGAAAGACTATACTAGAAAGTTGGCTATGGATCTCTCAGCAATGTTGACTTACTGCTAGTGACCTATAGTGACTAGCCTGGGTACTCTAAAGAGCCCACAACTTGGTAAGTCCTTTCCCTATTGCATTTGGTTTTGGCATAATCCGAAAAAGGTCTTTACTCCTTCTAACCTACTCATTACCTATTGTGGACCCAGGCATTTCCTGCCTTAACAAGACTCTGAGGCCCCATTCACACCTGAGCGTTTTGTAGCTTGAAGCCTGAACCTACAAAACGCTGGAGGGGGAAATCAATTATTCTCTATGGAGATGGTTCACATCTCCACTCCAAAACACCTGAAGCCAAATGCCTGAAGCTCAAAAAAGTTCTGGAGGTATTTTTGTAGCTTTATTTGGGCGGTTTTCTACTTTTTACATTGGTGAATTTTGACCTGTACAAAATTGCGCAAAATCGTGTCAAAAAATCGCTGTAAAAATTGTGGCAAAATTGTGGTAAAAACGTGTGTCTTTATGCCTGAAAACGCTACGCCCAGGGGTGAATCCAGCCTGACTGTCCCCATTGAGGAAATCATTATGTTTAAAGACCCAATGGGAAAAAAGGCAAGAAGCCTCTTTTATATCCTTATTCTCCTTCACATATCCTGCCTTGCAACCTGCCCTTGTGATCATGTCCATCTACCTGATATTAATTGGTTCAGGGTTTAATCTCTGAGTTCTTAATCTATCCTAGTCTATTCTTTTGTCCTCCAGCAACTACAAGCTCATCCCTGCTGTCCCACTCTACTGTGTGGACATGTGCTAGTGAATATTATATGCCAATTATCCTGAATGGGCCTCCTTTCAGTATATATGCGAAGGACCCTTTGGCTCAAATGTTGGTCCACAGAGCATCAGTGCAAGAAACCTATTGGGTAGGCCCTTTGATGGGCTGCATCTCTTTAGCAAATCCCTGAACAACTTAATGTGATTGTAAACCCTCACCTTGTAAAACAACCCATTCAGTTTAAAATAGAAATGAAAGGCAAAACATGTGTGTATAGATATAAAAAAATATATAAATAATACATTTTTTCCTCTTTATTATACTTTATTATAAGTGATCACATTCTTTTTGTTCTCAGCTGCATTAGAGATAGGGAAGGATAAGCTGCAGCACATTGATCTTCCCAGTGAAAAGCTGTGCAGGAGGGGTGTGTCAGGACAAGTTTCATCATTGGAGGAGAGCACGCTGAGCTCCCAGCATAGCTAAAGAACGGAACAGGGTGTTCTCTCCTTCTTAGTGTGGTCAGTGTTAATAGGAAAGCAGAGGGACTGGCAGGAACACCAGGAATTCCACACAAAGGAAGCAATGTAAAGTGAATGGGATACTTTTTCTCTGTGCAGTAATTTTTATTGATATATAAAGAGAGAACAGATGGGGATATGAACATTAAGCATAGTGCAGGATTTCATGTGAAAACATAGAAAAAGATCAGCCATAAAGTGTAAACTATTAACGAACAATGACCCACCGAGCCAGGTCAGGGGTCAATGCATAGTGCCTGAGCCTTATGACTCAGGGGCTCAGGTGGGTAAAGGGAGCAAACATAACCGTAAACCTGGGGTAAACAAAACAAAACTGAACACAAAGAAAAATAAAAGATTAATTAAGGCAGGGAATGAGAAGAGAAAGGAAGGCATAGGCAAGGAACAAAGGAAGGGTAGGGAAGGGAAGTTCCCTCAGGCTGGGGGTTAAGAAAAATTAATGAGAAAGTCCTAGGCTGGTCGGGTGCAAGTTTGTGAGAGCGTAAGACCACCATGGAGCCCACACTTTGAGGAATTTAGCAAGAGGATCGTGGAGGATACTAGTCATTTTTTCATAGATCATAAGGGTCGTCAAGGTGCTCCTCCCCTCTGCAAACGATACAGACGGCTTCTTCCAGGCCCTCGCTATTATGTGTTTAGCTGCGATAAATAGGTAAGTGGCCAATTTCTGCTGGTAAGAAAAGAGGCCTGGGATTGGACAATGGAACAATGCTAGTTTGGCATCCTTGCAGATAGGTACATGGAAAAGGGTGAACAGGAGTCAGAAGCCCTCCACCAGAATCCCATAAGGCGGGGGCAGGACCACCAAATCTGGATTTCGTCTCCTTCCTGACCACAGACTCAGAAGAATCTATCACTATAAGATGGGTTTGGCTTGGTAATGTGGGCTGGGACCCAATACCATCAAAGGAGGACCTTATAGGCTGCCTCCAGCATGGCTGTATTGAAGGAGCACTTTACTATGTTGGACCAGGGCTTGCTTCAACTGCAAGGTTAATAGGGGATAGGTCTCGCTCCCACTTAAGCACATAGGAAAGAGAAGCAGAGGCACTATTAGAGTTGAGAGAAGAATACATCATTGAGATGGTGCCTGGGGCACCTGGGGAGATCAGGCAGATGTGTTCAAAGGAGGTTTTTTGATATAGGAACGTGTCATGGTGGCGAAAAGGAGGATATCCAGTACCGCAGCTAAAGAATTCAACCGAAGGAGCTTAGTGGGTCTCTTCAATTGAAGACCATGTAGGGAAGGTGCGAGATCCAAGAAAATGTTGGACCTGCGAGAACCCATGGGTGGGCCACCATGAAAATATGTGTGGTTGTTCCAAGCCAGGTGGAAACGTGGTGTTTTTAAGAGAGGGAGTAGTGGAAGAAATGGAAACATGAGCTTGCCAGAGTAACATACTGAATCCCAAAGTTTCAGAGTATGTGCCATTAGGAGACTAACAGAGGAGGGGCATAGTTTAGGAGGGAGCCAGGGTAGGGTGAGGATGGAGACCGGTGCGCAGTTAGGGACCTCCAAAAGAACCCAAAGAGGGATGTCAGTCGAAGCACGTAGCATGGTGAGTTGAGACATTTGTGCTGCCTGATAGTATTTTCCAATGTTTGGAACACCCAGCCCACCTCACAACTTATGGGTGTATAGAGTAGAGTGGGAGACCCTGGGGTACTTGTGGGTCCAAATGAAGGAGAGAAAGCTATTCTGAAGAAGACACAGGTAGAACGCAAGGACCCAGGTAGGCACTGCCTGGAAGAAATATAGAATCTTCGGGAGGATGGTCATCTTGACTGCTTGAATATAACCAATCCAGGACAGGGTGGAGAATCGCCAAGAGGCCATAAGTGCAATGATAGTACGTAGAAAAGGGTTAAGGTTGGCGGAGAAGAGGGAAGCATAAGAGGATGTCAGCTTAATTCCCAAATAGTCCAAAGAGGGGCTGGCCCAGCAATATGGGAAGGCAGATTGGAGGGGATACTTTTTCATACAAGTACATGGTACAGCAGGCACACATCAGGAATATGAAATGCTGGGTTTACAAATGCTTTAAAGTAGTACTAAAGTCATCATAGGGATATCTGAATGACTTACTTCTGAGTAGAGTTGATCGAACCTCTGGAAGTTCGGGTTCTGCTGGTTCGGCCGAACTTCGGGACAAAGTCCGGGGTTCGGGTCCGGACAGGACCCAAACTTTGTCCCGGACCCCGAACCCCATTCAAATCAATGGGGACCCAAACTTTTAGGCACAAAAATGGCTGTAACAAAGTCCTGGAAAGTCCTAGAGGTCTGCAAAAGGAAGGAAATGGGGGTAAGGGTCGGACAAGTGCCCTACAAAGAAATGGGGATAGGGAAATAACTTAAAATAATTTAAAAAAAAATCACATAAAAAAAATCAAAAATGGAGGTGGATGTGGACCATCTTCAAACTGTATGAGAAAAGTAGAAATTAGCGGGAGAAGCCATAGCAGTGTTCTAAAATCATCTTCAAACTGTGTGTGAGAAGTATAAATTAGCCGGGAGAAGCCATATCACTGTTCTACAATCATCTTCAAACTGTGTGTGAAAACTATAAATTAGCCGGGAGAAGCCATTTCACTGTTCTAAGAACAGTGATATGGCTTCTCCCAGCTAATTTATACTTTTCACACACAGTTTGAAGATGATTGTAGAACAGTGATATGGCTTCTCCCGCTAATTTATACTTTTCTCTCACAGTTTGAAGATGGTCCACATCAACCTCCATTTTTGATTTTTTTATGTGATTTTTTTTAAAAATTATTTTAAGTTATTTCCCTATCCCCATTTCTTTGTAGGGCACTTGTCCGACCCTTACCCCCATTTTCCTTCCTTTTGCAGACCTCTAGGGCTTTCCAGGGCTTTTTTACAGCAATTTTCAAAACTTTTATCAAAGTACCAGAACCCCGGACCCGAACACCCAAAAGTTCGGTACGGACCCGAACTTTACAGTTTGGGTTCACTAAACTCTACCTCTGAGGGATGACCTTCTTCACTCCAGACAGTTACAACATTCTTCCAGCAAGGGACAAGAGGGTGCAGTCTCTGAACCATTCTATATGCCTGACCAGCAGGAGCAGGCTTGTCCTGGCGTGGTGAGTTACAAGTTAGGTTGGCAGCTGTTGTGAGCACCTTCCACTCAGGCTGAGGAGAAGTCCTAGGCTGAGGAGAAGTCCTAGGTACAATGGGAAAGCTCAGCTCCTAATCAATATTCTGGAAGTCCGGGCAATTTGGTCATCCTTTCATCACTGAACTTCTCATCTGCAAGGTCATCCCACCAGGATTCAGTTGCACAATGCCATGGCGGTGGCTTACATCAACCATCAGAAGGCATCAAACGTTTTGCTGCTCATGGAGAAGTGGAAGTGATTCTGACTTAGGCAGGACTTCATGTTCTAGCCTTGACCACTGTGCACATCCCAATCATGGAAAACTGGCAGGCTGACTTCCTTTGTTATTAACATCTGAACGGTAGGGTTTTCAAGACCTCTCTTGCAGGTGAGAGGTGCTGGATATGGACCTTCTAGTATCCAAGTTCAACAAGAAACTCAGCGGGTTTGCCTCCAGATCCAGGGATCTTCTAGCCTTAGCAGTTTATGCTCTGTTGATTCTATTTAAGTATGAGAGGGAACTCTGTGGACCCTCATGTAAAGGGGAATACTTTGGAACCTGATGTAAAGGGAGACACTGTAGACAATGATGTAAAGGGTACCTCTGATGCAAGAGGGTCTTTGGTCACCAGAGTGCCTCCATACACAAGGGGAACTCTGATGTAAAGGGGAACGCTGTGGACCATGATGTAAGGGGGAATGCTGGGGACTCTGGTGTAAAGGGGAACTCTGATGTAGGGTGGTCTCTGGTCACCAGAGCTCCCCTTACATCAGAGCCCACAGCATTCCTCTTTATATCAGAGTTCCCTCTTGCACTGTAAAGGGAAATCCTGCAGACTCTGATGTAAAGGGGAACTCTGAGGACTCTGATTTAAAGGAGAATGCTGGGAACTCTGATGTGGGGGAGATCATGGTAACCACAGACCACCTTCCGCACAGTAAATACACTAAGGGTAAGGGGGGGTACTAATATAAGGGGGAAACTTTATATCAGTGCCCCCCCCCTTACCTTACTGTTTATTCACTCCCCCCTACATCAGTGATCCCCCTCCAGACTTTGTGTGACCTGGCTGGCTGGGAGCTGTCACTGACGTGACCCTGACCTCCTCTAGGCTCACCCATTTCTCACTCGGGTGCAGCACAGGTAGGCAGTCAAACATGGTCCAACTCGGTGCTGGCTGCTCCTCTCATCACCACCTCTGTCAAGGCTTCTCCCCTAGAGTCCTCCATTGACACTTCCAGCAGACTGCTCTCCTGCCTCCCTCTCCCCCTCCAGTCCTGCCTGCTGTGTGATTCATAAACAATGTCATGACATGTGCTCTAATCAACCCAGAATTAAGTTATAATCTAAAAAAAAGGAAAAGACCACATTTAATAGAAAAAGGAGCCAAGGTGTTGACAGTAGAAGAGCTAGCTATCAATCAGTTGCTGTGGACAGGTTGAACTGTATACAGGTACATAAAAAGTTTGAGATTTTAAAGGTGTTGAATCCTCCTGCCAGAGTGATACACCAACATCATTCCATTTCGCTACAAAAATATGTGTATTACAAATTCATTCTGGCTGAAGGATTCAACACCTTTAAATCCCAAACTTTTAATGCATACAGTTTTTCCATATTTAGGGGAGGTGATGTTGTGCAACGCAGCTGGACTCACCTTTTTATGAGATTGCTGTGGACAGGTATTGCTTCTTTTTGGGATTACTGATCTATGCACATAGGCAGGGCACACATGGAAATGTACCTCAGCACTGCAATTCAGAGAATTCAAGCAAAGTTTGTTGATGCAGATGTAAATCCAACCACTAAAATCTCATATAAGCATTAACATGATAATTTCTCTTTGAAAACTTATTTTTATTATAATGGAGAGGTTTTATGAAAATAATGGCTGGTGATACTGATATGAAGGTTCTTGCTTGGGCTGTACCTGCCTCCCACAATCTACTGCGTTATATCATGCGCTCCCATACAAAACAATAAGGCAGAGTTCACATGCCTTTGCTTCCGCTGTCATGCATTTTTCCTTGTGATGTTCTTTAACGCATGTTTTTAGTGCATTTTACTTGTGGTTTTTTTTTTCATGTGTTTTGCATGCATTTTTACATTCATTTTGATTCGCTTCTATAGACTTCAATGAGCAAAAACAAAAAAAAAAAATGCAAGTGAATGTATATAAGGCTTCATTCCCATCTGCACATTCTGTGAATGCAAGCAAAAGTGCACATTTTTGTGCAGGTTCACAGAACGTGTGCAAACTGTGTATTGTGCTTGCGGTGCCATTCTCTGTTAAGCTCATGCTTTTTTTCATGACAACTGCACCAAAACGCGTGTGTCACGCATAGGGCAGCCCATTCAAATGAATGGGTTGCCCTATGCATAGCCAATGGCCCCCTTAGGGTTGGCTGGTTGATGTGGTTCACCTGATCACACTGCCCTCAATTACACTTTTTCCTACATCCGGAGACGCAGAACAGGCTGGTACTTTTGTTTTGTTTTTTTATTAGGGGATTTGAAATTGGATGGGGTAGGGATGATTATGGGATGCCCAAGAATCAAACAGTTCTTTACATGGGACCTCTATATAGAACTCTGTATATACACTTCTCCTTCTTCCTCCAGCACAACACTTGCTTCTCCTTGTTCCTCTCTGCTGTACAACACTTGCTTCTCATGGATGAGACCTGGAAGGATATTTACCAGAAGACCTCCAAAACATCTCTTTAGGCCTAGCTAGCACACGGTGAGGCCTGCTATAGTTGAAGCAAGACCTCCAGACCGCCCATTACAGGCAGAAGCTAATAGCCCCCAAAGTGTAGCAAAGTACTCTGTGCAAGCTAGCGTGATGGACTACTACTCCCAGCCCATCTTCTTCCCGGTCCTGCCAGCTCCTATAGCTACAACGGCCTTCTCCAGTGCCACAGCAACATTAAAGTCCCACACTGGCCTCTGCATCCTTCCCAGACTGTCTCTCACCCCAATCCGCTCAGGCATGCTTCCTCCAGTATCTCAGGGTATGTTGCTCACCGACTCCTGACACCTGTAGTTCCTCACTGAAGATCTCTCCTGATAGTGCTCTCTTCTGCTGTCCTTTCCACTCTGTTCAGTGTATCGAAACACCAATTCCACCGTATTAGCGTGAATCCACCACCAAAGGAAAAGCTTAAATACTCTTACCAACGGTAAGTGATTAAACCACATAGGGTATTAATCCTGGCACATCTCAATGGGAGTAGAGGTAATATTGCACCACTTCAGATTTTCACTCCAGGCACATCATAACGAGTGTAGAGGTTAAATCCACTCCGTTCCTATGGGCATATGATCATTAAACGGTACACCAATTCACAGGGATTAAACCTTTCATCTGTATGTCACCTCATAAGTACCCACCAGGGATCCATCTGTGTCCATGAAATGCAGCCTGACAGAGCTGAGAGGGAGATTCAGACTGACTAAATTTGCCTCACCGAACAAAAATTGCACTCTAACACCTACCTAACGTAGAGGATGCTACATATGTTTCTATGTGCTGCAAAATGCACATAAAAATGCACTGGTGGGTACCAAGCCTAAGTCGCTGTGCTGATGCACATTGCCCAAACATGTTACCCCGCTTCCACCTAATTACAAGCTTCCTCTTCTGCTGCTCCATTCACCTGCTGTTACAAGGTGAAAGGGGTTATCCTTTCGATCTTTCCGCAGATGAAAAGTTGCCATGCAGCAATTGATTGAGTTCACCATTCCAGGGGACCATGACATCATTGTCTCTGGTTTTATGAGTTGCAGTGGATAGCACCTAGTGTACCGTAAAGATTTCACCCACTCTTCATAGGGTTTCTCTCTCTTTCTTGTAAGTGACCAGTCACCAAACACCTAAACTCCAAGCTCTCATTAACCACGTGTTACATGTCTGTTTTACTTCTACAATACAATATGCTGGGTGGCCAATCACCAGGCGCAAGAACTGTTACATGTGGGTGGGTGGGGGGGGGGCGGCTTGGGAGTCATTGGCTCTGTTTAACCACTAGGCCTCCGGGAAGTTTACCTCCTTCATGACAGAGCATGTTTTGCTGTTTAGCAATACGCTACTTAACTGCCAATTGCGCGATCATGCAACACTGTACGCAAATTACATTTTTATACTTTTTTCACACAAATAGAGCTTTCTTTTGGTGGTATTTGATCATCGCTGTTTTTTTTTTTTTTCGATATAAACGAAAATCCAATTGAAAAAAAAATCCCAATAAGTGTATATTAATTGGTTTGTGCAAAAGTTATAGCATCTACAAACTATGGTAAATATACTGGAATTTGTGGAGCTATAAGCGCTATGTTGTAATAGCGGTGATCCGCGACTTATAGTGTGACTGTGATAGGGAGGCGGGAAATCTTACGTTAACAGACACTATTTAGGAGGGTCACTAACTGACACAGACATTGCCAATGAGTGACACTAATACAGTGATCAGTTATAATACTGTACACTGACACTGTAATAATAACACTGGCTGGGAAGGGGTTAACATCTCGGGGCAATCAAGGGGTTAACTGTGTGCCTAACAATGTGTAATGTGTGCTGCTTTTACTGACACATTACTGTTCACAGTACACAGAGTTCTGTGTTTTTGTAAATGCAGAACTATGTGTGTGATTAGCCACAGTGATCAACTGACTTCAGCCAAAACATTGGCTGAAACCAGCTGCCAAACTCATGCTGTATCCAATCACTGCACGGTTCGGCAAGGGGCTGGTAGCCAGGTCTGTTTGTTTTGATCCAGGTTGGGAGTGACTCAGGGTAGAGCTTGCCACTAACAGGCAGTATCACTGGGGTAGTGCAACCAATTGGGACTTTAAATGAGGTATATTAACCACTTCAGTGGGGTCAGAAGGATTTCCCACTTTAGGACCAGATCCCTTTTTGCGATTCGGCACTGTGTCGCTCTGACAATTACGCGGTCGTGCAACGTTGTACCCAAACTAAATTTGCGTCCTTTTTTTGCCACATATAGAGCTTTCTTTTGGTGCTATTTGATCACCTCTGCCTCATTTTTGATCACCGCTATCAACAAAAAAAACAACAATTTTGCAAAAAAAAAATTCTTACTTTTTGCTAAAATACATATCCAAAAAAAAAAAAAAAAGTATTCATCGGTTTTGGCCGATTTATATTCTTCCTCATATTTTTGGTAAAAAAAATTACAATCTGCGTTTATTAATTGGTTTGCACAAAAGTTGCCACATTTACAAACAATGAGAATTAATTTCTGTTTTTTAAATTCTATTTTTTATTTGGGACTGCGATATTGCAGTGGACATGTCGGACATTTTTGACACTTTTTGGGACCAATGGCATTTATACAGCGATCAGAAATTTAAATATCCACTGATTACTGTATAAATCTCATTGGCAGTGAAGGGGTTAACCTGCAGGAGGAGATCTAGGGGTTAACTGTGTTCCCTGGGCGTGTTCTAACTGTATGGGGGTTGGGCTGCCAGGGGCATAACAGATCTAACTGATTACAAGTACAGGGATCAGTAGATCTGTCATGTCCCCCCTCACAGAACAGGAATCTGCTGTGTTTACACCGGCTGTTCCCCCTCTGGCTCTGTCAAAGGTGATCGCGGGTTGCTGGTGGACATCGAGTACGCCCGACCCGTGGCCCCGCTCAGGGAGCGTGCGGCGGGCACGAGCATGCGCTTCCGGTGACATGCCTGCGAGCGCCGACTATAAGCAGCGCCGCACTGCCGCTGACAATAGTCCTGAGGCGGTCGGCAAGTGGTTAAATAGGGTTAAAAAGTGAATAGATCAAATAAATATGTATTTATTGCCCATAAATATAGTCATCACATGATCACCTAGTTCCTTGCAAAAATTGATAATACATTCATAATACCATAAAAACACATAATAACTTTATAAACATAATCTCATAAATCATTCATAATTATATACATTCCATATGATACATAAGCCTTCATCAAGAACAGAGGTCATAGCATGAGAATACACTGAGTCAAGCAGCATAAAACACAATGTAGTTCTCCATGATCTTAAAAAAAGAGTGTTGAAGACTTTCCAGCTTGTTAAGAGTATAGTTTGAAAGATCATCTATATAAAAAGAAACGGGATGCATCCAAGTATGCCCAACATGTTTAGTGGATTTAACCACTTCTTCAGGGGCTGGGTGCATCCAAAGCTACAAAGAAGAGAGAATATAGATCAATCAATAATATAAACCCATACATGTGTAGGGGGCGACAGTCATCTACCCCCACATGTACTTACATAAAAACAAGGCTTGGACCCCATGAAGCCATATCCTAGAGGCTGCTCATGATGTCAGTACCGGGAGCAGTGGCAGCTGGACCAGCCTCCATCCCTGTCAATATGTATATATGTATAAAGGGGTGGGGGGGAAGTTTGTGACTTTAAATGAGATGCATGCGATCCATGCGTTTCCATCCCTAAGTAAATGTAGTAGTGCAACCAATTGGGACTTTAAATGAGGCATATTACAGATCTCATTGTCTTGCATGTGGGGATATGTGTGTTCTCGCCTCCTTGGCTGGTCCAGCAGCCACAGCTCCTGGTACTGAAATCATGAGCAGCCTTTAGGATATGGCTTCATGAGGTCCAAGCCTTATTTTTATGTAAGTACATGTGAAGGTAGGGGACTGTCCCCCCTACACATGTTACTAGTGAGTTATCCCTCTTCCTATCCTTTTCCCAGTATATGGGTTTATATTATTGATTGATCTATAGTCTCTGTTCTTTGTAGCTTTCGATGCACTCTGCCCCTGAAGAAGTGGTTAAATCCACGAAACATGTTGGGCATACATGGATGCATCCCATCTCTTTTTACATAGATGATCTATCAAACTATACTCTTAACAAGCTGGAAAGTCTTCAACACTCTTTTTTTAAGATCATGGAGAACTACAGTGTGTTTTATGCTGCCTGACTCGGTGTATTCTCATACTATGACCTCTGTTCTTAAAGAAGGTTTATTTATTATATGGAATGTATATAATTATGAATTCTTGAATGATTTATGACATTATGTTTATAAAGTTATTATGTACTTTATGGTATTATGAATTTTTGCAAGGAACTAGGTGATCATGTGATGACTATATATGGACAATAAATACATACTTTATTTGATCTTTGGTCTATTCACTTTTTAACCCTATTTAATATGCCTCGTTTAAAGTCCCAATAGGTTGCACTACTGCTTTGACTTAGGGATGGAGACGCATGGATCAAATGCATCTCATTTAAATTCCCAACCCCCCCCCCCATACACAGTATCACTGGGACTTCCCACTTCTCTCTAGAATATTCTAGTGTCTTCTAGAAAGGAAGGGGAAGAGAAGAGAGGCAGAGCTGTCTGGGGTATTCTAAGGAGACCCGACCAATCCCCAACTTACATTGGCAGGGGGCAGGCCTCCTTAAATACCTAGGGTCAGTCCAGCTGGGGAAGAGTTGTTCGGGTGGAAAGCTGGAGATGGGGTGCAAGGTTGTCAGATCCTTTGAGGGAGCTCCCCAGTCTGGGGGGCTGACCTTGGGCCTGGGCTTGGGTGCTGACGGGGCCCTCTAAGAACATGTGGGGGTGTCCTGGACTGGAGGCATGGGAGCAAGTAGAGGACAGCAGGAGAGAGCACTGCCAGGTAAGTCTACAGGGAGGAACAACAGGTCGCCACCAGGAGGGCTGGTGAATGATGCTCAGTCAGGAGGACTGGGAAGGCACGCCTGAGAGGACTGGCAGAATGCAGTGTGGGATGGGTGCAGAACCAGAAGAGAGGACTGGGGAGGTACACTTGAGAGGACTGGGAGAGCGCAGTCTGGGATGGGTGCAGAACCAGAAGAGTGGACTGTGGAGGCATGGGCAGTGGAGAGAGGCAGCTGCAGCCAGGAGGGCTGGCAGGGCCTGAAGAGGTGGTACTGACAGCAGTAGCCACATGGATGGCTAGCACTGGGACTTACCTACATTTTGCTACAACAAAGGGGCCCGCAGTCCCTGCATGCCAAAGGCATTCACCTTTGGCTGGGTGGAGTCGGAGCCAGGCCTACAAATCAGTGTTAGCTGGTCTGAGAAGTACAAGCAAGTGATGTGCTGGAGGGGTTGAGGAGAGATAGTCTGCAAGCAAGTGTGCAGTTGGCTTGACTACCAATCAGTGGCTCTGATTCCATAATGGTATGGCAAAGGGAAAGTTGTAATCGGGCGTTAGCTTCCTTTTAGAGAAATCCCTCCTCTATTATTATTATTATACAGCGCTAACAGTTTGCGCAGTGCTTTACATCATGGGGGGGTGTAAATCCTCTAGTGATGCAATGGGTGGAGTTAGTGCCCACATAAATGACAGGGGTGGGTGGAGTCGAGAGCAGACAGGACATAGGAGCCAAACACTCCAGAGTTGTCAAGATGTAGTCTCCTGCAGTATTGATATAAAGGGCTGATGTTCCAGGCAAGGTGGTACAGGACAGAGTAGGAACAGTTGTATTCACCCTGTCTCCCCTGACCTTATTCTGCGGGTCCTGCACTGGGATGCACAAGGCCTTGGAGGTCTGGACAGAGTCCTGTGAGTAATGGTGGAAGCCTGGGAATGAGTGTGTTATCTTGGAGCGTGCCCGGCTGGGCAAAGCTATATAAGGGACATTGGTAAGAGATTGGTATACTAATAAGAGCACCTTGGTCCCCCGGACCTTCAGCTGTGGGTCCTGTGACTTGGTGATGGAAGCTTAAAGTGATTGTAAAGCCTAGTATTTTTTTATTAAAATAACATGTTATACTTACCTGCTCTGTGCAATGGCTTTCCAACAAGTGGTGGGTTGCTGTCCTGTTCAAGAAGAAGCAGCACAGTTTGGTGCCAACACCTTCCCAAACTTAGCCCTCCTTACAATTCTGGCATAGACAGTAGGATAGGACATGGGGTGCCTAGCCACATCTTAAGTTCTGTGGTCGAAAAATGCAATTTTGTTGGAGCAAATGTGACCATGCACCAATGGTGCTATGCTGTGGCCCGCGTGGCGAAGCCCCACTACATGCCTCCACTCTATAGGGAGGCTACTCTGAACACTGGCAAGTGACACCGTGGAGAATTTTGTAGTCTGTTGAACTGGTTCAGTAGAAATCCTGGACCCACTATGTGTGGAGTGTGGGAAATTGACTGGAGATATGGCACCCTGGGCTCGCTGTGGTGCTTGCAAACTTTTTCTCTTCAAAGTCCTTCCTGGGAGTGAAGCGCTTGCAGGAGGGCCAGACTATTTGGGCAGCTGTGGGAAATCTCAGTGATCCCCTTCATCAGCAGGAGGAATGCCACCTGGACATCCAGGGAGAGTGCTCAGCCAAAGCCAGTGGAGTTTAACTCCGTCAGGTCCAGAAGAGGAGGACTGGCATCCTGATGTTGAGCCCCCAGTGAAAGAGATGGAGCCGAGCAACAGGGCAGAGAGTGAGGCAACCCTCGCCAAGTACGACTCCCCCGTACCAGTGGAGTGCCAAGCTGGTTTCCAAGAGTTAGACCCTCTAAGTATTGTGGAGCCTTAATCCATGGAAGAAGGTTAGATGAAGGTTCTTTGGGATGGGATTCAGCAGTGGCTAGAGAGTCACAACAGAAGGAGGTGGCTCCCGCCACACAGGACTCACCCAGTGTGCCAGCGGGGGTGCTCCAGCATGTGCACGGACGACCAAGAGAGGTAGATATTGCAAGATATCTAATCTATGGGAGAGCTGGCACCCTCAATAGGTAGGGAGAAGATGACGGGGAAGAATCTAGCAGCACCCAGGAGGCTGCTCCGCATTCCCCCGGGACATGCACTGAACACAAGGCTGACCTCGTTGTCATGCCTGCAGCGTTACTTGATTAGGCAAGGCAGGAACTCAATGGTCTGGCATTCCCTTTTGTCCCAGAGGGCATCTTCTGCATCACTGAATCTCAGAGACATCATATTTATGAAAAGACATTGTGGGAGCACCTGTGTGTTCCCAAGCGGAATCAGGTACTCAACGAAAGGACTTTTGCTACTGACGAATCCATCTTGTCTATAGGGAATGGCAGGGGCGTTGCTAGGTCTACAAAAGATCTGGGGCTAGAGCCCATAGCAGCGAAGTAAATAAAGTCATACGCTTGAGCGGGCATACACATGTATATAATATACATGTGTGTGCATATATAATTATATGTGTAAATATTTTACATTTCTGAGTGTGGATCTCCCTTACATAAGGTCCCCAGAGAGCCTCCCCCACTTACATCAGGGTTCCCAGAGAGCTCCCCTTTACACCAGGGTCCCCAGAGAACCCCTTCCTTACATCAGGGTCCCAGGAGAGCCCCTTCCTTACATCAGGGTCCCCAGAGAGCCCCTTCCTTACATCAGGGGCCACAGAGCACCTCTTCCTTATATCAGGGTCCACAGAGAGCCCCCCCCTTACACCAGGGCCCCCAGAGTTCCTCCCCATACATCAGGGTCCCCAGAAAGCCCCCCCCCCATACATCAGGGTCCCCAGAGAGCCCCCCTATACATCAGGGTCCCCAGGGAGCCCCCTTATACATCAGGGTCCCCAGAAAGCCTCCTCATACATCAGGTTCCCCAGAGAGCCTTTCCCTTACATCAGGGTCTACAGAGAGCCTCCCCATACATCAGGGTCTACAGAGAGCCTCTCCATACATTAGGGTCCCCAGAGAGCCCCCTTTACATCAGGGTGCCCAGGGAGCTTCCCCATATATCAGGGTTCCCAGAGAGCTTCCCTATACATAAGGGTCTCCAGAGAGCCTCCCCATACATCAGGGTCCCCAGAGAGCCTCCCCATACACCAGGGTCCACAGAGAGCCTCCCCATACATCAGGTTCCCCAGAGAGCCTCCCCACACATCAGGGTCCCCAGAACCCCCCCATACATCAGGGTCCCCAGAGAGCCTCCCCATACATGAGGGTCCCCAGAGAGCCCCCCCACATCAGGGTCCCCAGAGAGCCCCCCTATACATCAGGGTCCCCAGAGAGCCTCCCCATTCATCAGGGTCCCCAGAGAGCCTCTCCCTTACATCAGGGTCTACAGAGTGCCTCCCCCATACATCAGGGTCTACAGAAAGCCTCCCCATACATCAGGGTCTACAGAGAACCTCCCCGTACATTAGGGTCCCCAGAGAGCCCCCATTACATCAGGGTCCCCAGGGAGCCTCCCCATACATCAGAGTCCCCAGAGAGCCTCCCTATACATCAGAGTCCCCCAGAGAGCCCCACTTACATCAGAGTCCCCAGAGAGCCTCCCCAGACATCAGGGTCCCCAGAGAGCCTCCCCATACATCAGGGTCCCCAGAGAGCCTCCCCACACAGCAGGGAAAGAGGGGTGGATGAGAGGGGGGTGAGAAAGAGACCCCCTGGCCCTGCCTGTAGTCCCTAATGTCCCAGCCTCTGTCTGTGTGGGTAGGTGTGTGGGATCCACCTCCTCCTGCCCGTCCTCAGTCAGCCTTTTTTCTTCCTGTTCCATTACAGGCTCAACTCTTTAGGCCCCACAAGCACTAGCATGGAGGAAGAGGAATTGGGCAGGGAGGGAGTCACGGCTGTGACATCACTGGTTGCTAGACACGAGGCTGCTCTAGCAACCAGTGACCAGGAGTAGAGTCATGTGGAGGCGAGGGCGGAGCCCGTGCTACCACAGCTCAGTCTGCCTCTGCCTCCTGCATTCTGGACCGGGACATACCTGCAAATTGCAGAACTGCACACACTCGGTAAGAGACTCTGGGCTATGGGCCCCAGACTCAGGGCTATAGCCCCAATAGCCACCCCCCAGCAAAGCCCCTGGGGAATGGAACTATGGCAAACACATACATATGGATAAAGTTGTGTCCTGGCTGCAGGTCGGGGATGTCATGAGTGTGCTTGTGTATGACACAGCTCCTGGGAGTACCTTTGTGGGTTTCAGTCGTGGGGTTAGCTCGCCACAGTCCCACATGCATCACATGGGGGGCTCCCCCTGGTTTTGGCGACCGCCGGTTCACAGGCCACTGGTAAGTTTAGATGGGAGGGTTCCTTTGAACCTTTCTTTCCCCTATATTTTTTACACCTAAATTTGAAAGACCAGTAAGACAAGTAATTTTCTATTGCAGTTTTTTATCACGTGCCTGCCCCTGAAGAGCGGCCAAAGCCGCGAAAAGCATCGGGCTTACATTAGCCGTGATGTACATCTAGACCATTTTAAATATATAATTATATGTGGTATATGTTTATATCATTACACGTGTACCAGTGTGGTTTGGATTTATGCATTCAATTATGACTATACAGTTTTCATGTAAATAGGGACCATCAGTCCTTGGCTAATCTCAATTCCTACCCATGCATGCATGTATGTATACATATATAAGTGATTTTTCATTATGTACAATATGTATTTTAATGTTCGTACTTTGTGGTATTTATTATGTACCCAATATTTGGTATGACTACATGCATCAATAAACATATTTTTACTTTTTACATACGTTGCAAGCACACGCTTCATTCAAAGTCCCACCCTTGCCTTATTATGTATTGATAGGGATGGAGGCACTGCTTCATTTAAAGTCCCAAACCTCTCTCTTGTTGCTTCAATATGGTGAAAGGTTAATCCAACAACAGCTGTCCTATCCAAGTACAAACAGGGCAGGCACTTGCACAGTTTGGAGTCAACACCTGCCTAATTCTAGTTTTCCTTACAAGTAGACAAAGAGTAAAGACTCCCTCTCTCTTTTCCCAAGAGTCTCCACCATCCTGACCTTCTAAGAGGCTAACTCATGTTGTACATCTTACATTTTCATGTGCCTAAAGCCCCGTATACACGCTGTGAAATTCGGACGGGAATTGTCATTCGACAGCCTGTCGTCCGAAATTCTTACCGTTGGTATGCTCCTTTCGACAGTCGATTGACAATTTTCGTCAGACAAAAGCTGGATGCGCAGACTAGTAAATTTTTGTTGTACGACAATGCCACATCAGATTTTCACTCCGTTAGTACGGTTTTCGTACGAAAAAAATCATACGACCGAGACTACGCATGCTCAAAAAGGAATAAAAAATGCAAAAAATATTGAACACATTACACCACTTCTGATGTTGAGTTTGCTCTAACAAAAATTTTCGGATAGTCAGTATGCTTTACAAAATCATGGACACACGCTTTTAAAAAAATCAGAAGAGCAGTCGTACGACGATCGAACCGTGAGTACGAGGCTTTATCCCCTGTGGGGGTTTTTTTTTTTTGGATAGTCCTGTTCCAGGAACCTCTTCAGCAATATAGATTCTTTGTGGAAATCTATCATGCAAAACACAGCAAATATAGTGCATTTGCTGTGGCATTTGTTTATAAGTAAAAATAACTTCTAAGTTTTTACAGATGCGTGTGTTTTCTTATTTTTGTTTAAAGCAATGTAGTTTCAGTGTTTTGTTTTAAATTAAGGTATTGACACTATTTTGATGAATCAGTTCTTTGGCAGCCTAGCCACCTCCTTCTGTCAAATGTTCTATGCCTATGGAAAGGTTTTTGATGCTTGTGTTTTACATACTCATATGCTCTTGATCCACTTTTCTAATTGTTATATCTGGAACAAAAGATATGTGTTAGATCTCACCAGGGTGGCCAGGGGTAAAAACAGGCTGTTGAGCCACAGTTTTACCTCTCTTGACCTCTCCCCTAAAGCCTACCATACAGCTGGAGGGGGCTGTTCACATGTGACGGCCATTATGCTTTTTGTTAACATGGCATGTTGAGTGATGGCATTGCCTGTCAAACTCTCCCATTAAGTCAATGGAGCCACACTGCAACCAGAGGCCAAATACTTGTGGTTGCGACACATTCGTTCCTTGAA
This sequence comes from Glandirana rugosa, assembly GCA_018402905.1. Classification (NCBI taxonomy): domain Eukaryota; kingdom Metazoa; phylum Chordata; class Amphibia; order Anura; family Ranidae; genus Glandirana; species Glandirana rugosa. Next base: position 793,957 of record BLSH010205259.1, read on the forward strand.
AATGCAGCATTATCGCCTCCTGCACACACTCTGACAAGCAAGAAAGAGTAGTTGTGAAATGGTCTTTATGCCTTATCTTATGCATAATTCACATACGCATAAAACCACCAAACCAGCGTTATGCTGTTACTGTCTGCCGCACCCCTGCCACATACTGGGTCACGTCCATCTTCTTTTCTCATGTCATCGGAAGCCAGCTGTCTCTTCTTGGTTCAAGCAGCCAGTGGGAGATCGCTCCGTTGATCTCCCACTGGGCTGGCGGATGACAGGTCCGTCTCTGCTCTCTGTGTAGGGATGGATCTGTCAGAGCCCCGCTGTTTCCTATGGGAAGATAGGATGAAAACGGACCTTCTGTCCGTTTTCATCCGATCCACTGGACGGATGGCAAACATATCGCCCATACGTCTATTTTAGCGGATCTTGTCCGATTGGATGGCAGACGGGTGTCAGCAGACACATCTCCGCTGACATCCGCCTGCCCATAGAGGTCTATGGATGGCCAGCTTGGATCCGCTCAAAAAACGGACATGCGGATCCAAGTGATCTAATCGTGTGAAAAGGGCCTTATTCTGACTCCAACTGTTGTAATAGTGACTTATCCCTTGCTGAGACCTCTATGCCTGGCCTGTATAAGCAGATATAATCACTACAGACAGTCTTTATCAGATAGCTGCCCTCCACGACCTCTTTATCACGAATTCCTTCAACCTCCTTGCCATTACTGAAACTTGGCTTCATGGAACTGACAATACAGCTCATGCTTCCCTCTCCCATGGTGGCCTTCTCTGGACACACTCCCCTAGACCAAGTGGACGGAAGGGAGGTGGAGTGGGAATCCTTCTTGCACCACGCAGCACCTATCAGGTACTCCACCCTCCTCCCTCTCTGACACTCTCCTCTTTTGAAGCACATTGCATCCGTTTATTTTCTCCTATTCCCCTAAGAGTCACCGTCATCTACCGGCCCCCTGGGCCGGCATCAACTTTCCTAGATGACTTCTCTGCCTGGCTACCTCACTTTCTCTCTTCTGAAATCCCCACAATCATTCTTGGTGACTTCAACATCCCTGTTAACGCTATCACTACTCTTACCTCTAAACTTCTCAGTCTAACCTCATCTTTTGACCTGAAGCAATGGATACAGACTCCTACCCACTCCAACGGCAACACCCTAGATCTTGTCTTCTCCTATCTGTGCACTCCGTGCAACCTTTCCAACAATCCTCTCCCACTCTCTGATCACCACCTTATCAGTTTCACTCTTTCACTGTCTTCCACCTCCTCTCCCTCCAACCACCTAACAGTTACCCGCAGAAACCTTCGCCACCTCAACCCTTCTCTTTTCTACTCTGCTAATGACCACCTCTATGACACAATCTCACCCTTGTCCTGCCCCAACCTAGCCACACTTGTCTACAACAACTCCCTGTCATCCTCCCTAGACAAGCTCGCCCCCCTTACTACACGCAGACTCAGGCCCCGGCCCCTAC
>BLSH010205259.1:801483-838435 GCA_018402905.1 Glandirana rugosa
CCCTCATCCACCTTCGTTTGAGGATGCCCCACAGATGCTCAATAGAGTTTAGGTCTGGAGACATGCTTGGCCAGTCCATCACCTCTACCCTCAGCTTCTTTAGCAAGGCAGTGGTGGTCTTGGAGGTGTGTTTGAGGTTGTTATCATGCTGGAATACTGCCCTGTTGCCCAGTCTCCGAAGGGAGGGGATCGTGCTCTGCTTGTCTTCAGCAAACTGTTTCCTTCTGGGACAACAGCCATGCAGACCAATTTGATGTAATGTGCAGCGTATGGTCTGAGCACTGACAGCCTGTCCCCCCACCCTTTCAACCTCTGCAGCAATGCTGGCAGCATTCATATGTCTATTTTCCAAAGACAACCTCTGGATATGACGCTGAGCACATGCAGTCAACTTCTTTGGTCGACCATGGCGAGGCCTGTTCTGAGTGGAACCTGTCCTGTTAAACCACTGTATGGTCTTGGCCTCTGTGCTGCAGCTCAGTCTCAGGGTCTTGGCAATCTTCTTATAGCCTAAGCCATCTTTATGTAGAGCAACAGTTCTTTTTTTTAGATCCTCAGAAAGTTCTTGGCCATGAGGTGCCATGTTGAACTTCCAGTGACCAGTGTGACAGCGATAACACTGAATTTAACACACCTGCTTCCCATTCACACCTGAGACCTTGTAACACTAACGAGTCACATGACACTGGGGAGGGAAAATGGCTAATTGGGCCCAATTTGGACATTTTCCCCTAAGGGTGTACTCACTTTTGCTGCCAGTGGTTTAGACAATAATGGCTGTGTGTTTAGTTATTTTGAGAGGACAGCAAATTTACACTGTTATACAAGCTGTGCATTCACTACTTTACATTGTAGCAAAGTGTAATTTCTTCAGTGTTGTCACATGAAAATATAGAATAAAATATTTACAAAAATGTGAGGGGTGTACTCAGTTTTGTGATATACTGTATGTCGAAGGAGAATTGTGGAAAACTTTTCTCCATCAGCAGCTCTAGCCACTGATCAGTGTAATCAGAGCACAGGGGTGCTCATTCAATTCCATGTTAATTTTGGAAACAGTACTTTTTGTAACACCTTTTTTTCACTGATGCTCCTATTGTTTGGCCTTATTATGCATGTCTTTTAGACCTGGTTCACACTGATGTGATTTCAGATGCTACATGGGTCTCACTGACAATGTAAGTAACATTGCTTCCAATGGTACGGTCAGGCCGGTTAAGTTCCTCCACCTCAAACTCGCACATCCATGTCTTTATGGACCTTGTTTGTGCACTGGTGCACATTCGCATTGGAACAGGAAGGGGGCCACCCCCAAACTGTCTCCACAAAATTGGGAGCATAAAATTGTCCAAAATGTCTTGGTATGCTGACGCCTTAAGAGTTCCCTTCGCTGGAACTAAGGGCCAAAGCCAACCCCTGAAAAACAGCCCCACACCATAATCCCCCTCAACTAAATGATTTGGACCAGTGCACAAAGCAAGATAAATAAAGACAAGAATGAGCGAGTTTGGGGTGGAGGAACTTGACTGGCCTGCACCTCAACTCGATAGAACACCTTTGGGATGAATTAGAGCAGAGACAGCAAGCCAGGCCTTCCTGTCCACATCAGCGCCTAACCTCACAAATGTGCTTTTGGAAGAATGGTCAAACATTCCCATGGGCACAATCCTAAACCTTTTGGACAGTCTTCCTAGAAGAGTTGAAGCTGTTATAGCTGCAATTGGTGGGTCTACGCAATATTGAACCCTACGGATTAAGACTGGGATGCCATTAAAATTCATATGCGTGTCAGGACAGGCGTCCCAATACTTTTGGTAATATAGTGTATATGGGTTGCGGTTGATGCATTTTCCCAGTATGTTTGGTGTTTATTTCACACGTGTTTTTGATGTGTTTCTGCTGTGTTCAGTATGGAGTAAAAAAATGCAACCTGCTGCATATAAAAAAAAGTCCCTGACCCTTTCCAAAAAATACACCAGTTGAAAATGCACAGATGTAAATGTGACCCATACTAAATCATGCTAAATGGACTGAACTAAAGACGCACTGCAAAACGCATAGGTGTGAACCTAGCCTAACAGAGAGTCAGACTTGAGTAATTTTGTTTATTTATTTACTACAGAGCTTATGGTCAGTAGTACATACATTTTTTTTTCTTCTTAAAAGGTGCAAGGACTAGAAATTAATTGTGTTAATTGTTAACATATTCAAATTTATTGAAGATTTTTGTGACTTCTGTTCTCTATGAAAACTATACAGGGCTTGAATGTGACTACACACATGGGAACAGTCCTGCTGACGTGTATTTGTTTTGATTTCCGTTATGTTTAATTATTGTTTTGTCTGGTTTTTATGGGGAAAAGTCACACAATATGCCTTTAGGGTACATTCACACTAAAAGCGGAGTTCCGGCCGAAATATGACTTTTAAGATAAAAATACTTCTAGAATACTCATGCCTCATGCAATATAACAAAGGTTTGCTGTAAACTATGCCCGGTTTTCTATTTGTGCAGCATCATTTTATTACTTTATGAAGTTCCTGCACAGCACGGCCATCTCCAGTGTGGGCATTTGAAGCCGCAATGTCCTCCTTCCTGGATTCCGTGCATGTTGGAGATTGCACCCCACTGCACATGCACAAGATCGGCAAGTGCATGTGCAGTGGGGTGCAATCTTGGTCAGCTTGGCATGGCACAGACATGCCAAGCTGGCCAAGATTTTCCATAGATGCCAATGCAAACTGGGAGCAGTGACATGCCAAGATGACCAAGATCTCCTAGGAGCCAGAAATGACATACGGCGCTGCGGCCCCTAAGGCCCCTTTCACACTTGTGCGACCCGATTTTACGCTGCAATTTTAACGTGATTTTACTGTGATTTTGACGCGATTTGGGATCAGTGCGACTTTGGTCCGACTTTGTTGCAACTTTGGCTCAATGAAAACATATTACAAAGTCGTACAGAAATCACATCTATATTATTCAGGTGCAATTTGCATCAGACTTTGAGGGTTTAACATTGAAGTCTATGGACCTCAAGTTGCATTAAATTTAGACCAAAGTAATGCAGGGACTACTTTGAAGTTGGCACAACTTGAAAGCCGTACAGATATGAATGGTACTCATTGGAAATAATGGGGAACAACTTGTCATGTGACTTTGCAGTCCCAAATCACAGGACAACTGGCACAAGTGTGAAAGGGGTCTAAAGGAGGAAGTGAAATTAGATATAGGCATAAATCAGGTAAGTGAACAGAAAACAAATAAATAAATTGCCAATTCATTTTAATTCATTCAATTGTGCTGCATGGTGAGGAGTGAAAAATGTGAGAGGAACTCCGCTTTAAAGTGGTTGTAAACCTTGTTACACCACTTTTAACTACTGGTAAGCCTATAATAAGGCTTACCTGTAGGTACCGTGAATATCTCCTAAACTTGCACAGTTTAGGAGATATTCACTGTATACAACGTCATTGGCACATGCACACTGAAGAAACAGCCCGCTTGTGCCATTACTTCAGTGCCCGAGCCGTGACCGATGGCTCCCACGCATGCGCAGGAGTGATGCCATCGCGGCTCTGGCCAATCACAGCACCGGAGCCCGCAAACCCGGAAATTACTCTGGGAGATATGTTGCCGGTCACAGCAGTGTGCGGGGCTGCAACAGCGTCGATCTAAAGTAAGTATTTCATAATGAGCTATTATGCCTTGGTCTTGCAGGGTTTTTTTTGGAGTTTACAACCACTTTAACCACATAGGCATGGTTTTAATATGGTACAGCTGATTGACATAGACTTATGATGACTTAAAATGGCAAAGCCAGAGCAAAAAGTCAGATGCTACAAAATGGTGATCAGAACCAACACTGACCACTCTACAAACAGTACAAGCCAAGCCCAAGCAGAACTTGGCCATTTGTGTTAGAAGGGAAAAACTGATGGTTTATTAATCTGCAGAATATACAGGGAGGTGTGATGTTGATAAAAGGCATTATTTGTTCATCAAATGTTTAGCATAATATAAATATAGCCAATGGTGCTGATTGAGCAGAAATTTTCCAGCCGGGTGGTTGTATAGATCGAGTTCTGTACAATCACCCTGTCCATACATTGATCGAAGTTCAGCCAGTCCCTGCTGAACCAGCCAAATTTTGATCCATGTATGACAGGCTTTCGCCTCGTTTCACACTGCCGCAACTGGGGATCCGAATTGTGAGACTCCAAATCACGTGACATGTAAAATCCCATTTTAGTCAATGAGAGCTGTTTTAACCCTTTCATGCCTAAGCCTTTTTCTGACATTTGTTGCTTACAAGTTAAAATCCATATTTTTTGCTAGAAAATTACTTAGAACACCAAACATTATATAAATATTTTTTAGCAGAGACCATAGGGAATAAAATGGCGATCGTTGCAATATTATATGTCACCCGGTATTTGTGCAGCGGTCTTTCAAATGCAATTTTTTTTAAAAAAACACACTTTCTTGAATTAAAAAAAGACAAAACAGTAAAGCTAGTCCAATTTTTTTATATAATGAGGAGCGTACCCAGAAGTATCCCCCGAGGGAACATGTCGACTCCCTCTACGGGGACCGGGCGGACCCGTCGGAGCTTCGTTCTGAGGTAAGCATTTCATAATGAGCTAGTATATGGTGCATACTAGCTCATTAAGCCTTTCCCTTACAGGTTTTTTTTCTTTTTTACTGGTATACAATTGGTTTAAAAGTATTCAAATGCCAAGTTTAGCTCTTTTGAATGTAGCCAATGGTCCCCTTAGAGGTGGCTGGTTGTTGTGGTTCACCTGATCACACTGCCCTCAATCACATTTTTCCACACATCTGGAGACACAGTACAGGCTGGTACTTTGTTTTGTTTTTTTATTTGAGAATTTGAACTTGGATGGGGTAGTGATGATTATGGGATGCCCAAGAATCAAACAGTTCTTTACATGGGACCTCTATATACACCTCTGTATATGCACTTCTCCATCTTCCTCCAGCACCACACTTGCTGCACATTACACTCCTTGTTCCTCTCTCCTGCACAACACAACACGAGTGAGACTTGGAAGGATATTTACCAGGCCTCCAAAATGTCTCTTTAGGCCTAGCTAGCACATGGTGAGGCCTGCTGTAGTTGAAGCAGAACCTCCGGACTGCCCATTACAGGCAGAGGCCAATAGCCCCCATAGTGTAGCAAGGTACTCTGTGCTAGCTAGTGGACTACTACTTCCAGCCCATCTTCTTCCAGGCCCTGCCAGCTCCTCCAGGTGCAACGGGCTTCTCCACTGCCAAAGCAACACCAAAGTCCCACACTGGCCTCTGCATCCTTCCCAGACTGTCTCTTACCCCAATCTGCTCCAGCATGCCTCCTCCAGTATACCAAGGTATGTTGCTCACCGAAATCCTGACACTTGTAGTTCCACACTGAAGATCTCTACCGATAGTGCTCTCTCCTGCTGTCCTTTCTGCTCTGCCTTGTGCCTGCCACCAATATCTCGCTCCTCCTGGCTGCACCTGAGCACTCCAGGCGCGGGGTCACCCCCTCTTCCCCCAGACTGGGAGCTCTCCCTAGGCCGCGACAGCCACCACACTATCCCATCTCCTGACTTCCACCCGAACTTCTCCTCCCCCCACTGGGCAGACCACAGTATTTAAGGAGGCCTGCCCCCTGCCAATCCAGGTTGGGGATTGGTCAGGGCTCCTTAGCATACTTCAGGAAGCCTCACCTTCTCACTTCCTCTTCCCATCCCCTTTTCCAGAACTTTCTGAAGAAAAGGGGAGGAGTAACTGAGGGGTGTTTCTTCCCGCAGTCTGCAGCTCTCCCAGGGACACTCCCCTGCCCAAAATCAAAACAATCAGGCTTGCATTTAAGTCAGGCCTGACTAAATTTGCCTCACCTTGCAAAAATCTTACTCTGACACCTACCTAGCGTAGAGGGTACTACATGAATGTTGTAATTTTTTAAAAATATGGCGCCTTTAAGTCTTCAGTAAACCGGAAGTGATGTCATGACGTCGCTTCCAGGTTACTAGATCCAAGACACGATTGAAGCATATTTTGGCTTCATTCAGGTCTCAGGCTAGCTGGCGGACGTGTCGGACAGGAGAGCTGCGGAAGGTGGCGGGAGGGGGGTGTCCCTTTCTGGTCCTTGGGATAACAGCTGAATGGCTTTTTTTTTTTTTCAAATATAAATTTTTATTAACAGCGTCAGGCAGGAGTAAGACAACAACATAGATTGTACAGAATCAGATGCAGCGAAGATATCTTATCGAGTGTAATGACAACATGATCGTCTGTTCGCAGTAATATACATCTGGAAACCCCGGTATGGTTACAAGGGTCAACACAACCATTTGAAACATCCCCGCTTGTTGTAAGGTGCATCCGGTTCTGCTCTCCACGTGACCCGTAGAGAATTGTAGAACCCTAGATCAGCTACATTTTCCATCTACTGAACATAGAAATAAAGACTTCAAAGTTGTAGTAGGTAAAACAAAAGAAAGAAAAAGAAAAAAAAAAAGTGGGAGCAACCGATCAAGGAAGAAAAGAAAAGCAAAGGAGACAGAAAAGACCATAGAGGGAGGGGGAGCTGAATGGCTTTTAGCCGCATCAGTTGTTATCCCATGAAAGCTGATCGTCAGTTCTAAAAAACGGTACCTGAGTGATGCGTGCAACTGCATTCATCAACCCAGTACAACCCCCTCAAACCGAGGCCACATATTTGCATATAGTCGGCGTGAAGGGGTTAATTAGCAGTACTGAAGTCGCTCCGACTTTAGAAAAGGTTCCTCTACTACTTCAAAGTGACTTCTATCCGACTTGTGCCCATAGACTTGTAAGTTACCTCCAAGTCGGATCCTCATCTATATTGATCCAACATTACAGGAAGATTAGCCAGGTATTTCCCAAAAGTCTGTTTAAAGTAGCTACAAAATCTCTTCAAAGTCGCATCAAGTAGTACTCAAGTCACCAGCATATCACCAGAAAGTCGCCTGGCAAAGTCGCACTGTAAGTTGCGTGACTTTCAGGTCGTGGCAGTGTGAACCGTGCCTAATGCCCGGTACACACTATGAGAGGACGAATAATCGTCCCTTTTTTTTTTTTTTTTTGCATGCTAATCTCAGATCGAATCGGAAGAGTTTACCTAAGTCATGAAAATTCTCGTACGACAGAATAAAAAATCAGAAGTGATGTGCTGTATTGTAGTGTATTTGTATTGCATTTTCGAACGACAACTGTACTGGTTAAACGACAATCGTACGATCGGGCATTGTACGAGAACATTTTTCCTGCATTCCCGATCATGTTCGAACGAATGAACTGTAATGATCGGCTCTCGAAAGCTCTGTACTTACGATCCGATTATGGTACGATCGCTTTGAAAGCGGTATTTTTCTTACGATTTTCTGATCGTGTATATGGGGCTTAAGAGTGCAGGCTCACAAAGAAGATCAATTACCTGGCTACAATGTAAACAATTGAAAACAATCCTATAATATCTATAGTAACAGCAACACTAGTAAGGGCTTCTTTAACATTTAAAATAAAAGTTGGGCTTCTATAAGATCAACCCACTATGAGACATGACAAGTAATAGAGACATGAATATTAATGACATATAGAGTGGCATAAGATACTGTATGTTATGCAGATGCATGTTGGTTTACTAAAACTGGAGAGTACAAAATCTGGCGCAGCTCTGCACACACATTTATCGGCTTAAACTGATTATAAAGGCTCACTTTTTTTTTCTTTTTTTTAATAACAAACATGTCATACTCACCTCCTCTGTGCAGCAGTTTTGCACAGAGTGGCCCCTAACCCCATCTTCTGGGGTCCTCCAGCGGTGCTCCTCCTCTTTTCGAGTGACCACCACGCTTCCCTGGGGTCACCCATGCATTCACACAAACAGCAGGACTTGGCCCTGCCCCCTGTCACCCGGGTCACTGGACTTGATTGACAGCAGCGGGAGCCAATGGCTCCCCAGCTATAAATGCAGCCAATGAGAACCAGAGCAGCTCGAGTGAGCTGCGAGGCTTGTCCCCGCCACGGGTTCGTTTTGGGCTCAGGCAAGTAAAGGGGGGCTCGGGGCTGCTACACGTGAAAAGGTTTTTCACCTTAATGCATAAAATGCATTAAGGTGCAAAACCTTGAGGGTTTACAACCCCTTTCATTCAGGTTTTTTGTCAATGCTTAATTGACATTGGTGTGCATAGACTATTGCATTAGGGTGCAAAACTAAAACACACATGCGTGTGTGTGTGTGTGTGTGTGTATATATTGTAACGGTATGCAAGTGGTAGACGGCCACTACCTGTCGCCTCGTATGATTTCATATGGACGGAATTAAACAGAGATTTTACCAGCCACTGTGGCAGGGCTGGTTTCAGTCCGGAGTTTGTGGTCTACTGGAGTCCACCAGCAGGTGGTTAAATAATCAGGAAGCTCTGACCTGAAACTCAGAGAGGGATCTGAGGGAGCTCTGTGTCTGTTTGGACTTTAAAAGATAAGGTTTGCATTGTGGCTTAGGATTTATGGGTGTCGGGGGCTAGCCCCATACCGTATAGTGAGGAAAATATACTGTTTAGTTTAGCACCAGACTGCAAGGACTTATTTTCTGTTTTGTTTGTTTTTAACCTGCAAACCTTTTACCAATAAACCTGGCAAGTCAACAGATTTTAAAGAAAGTTGCCTGCACTCTGACTTTTTTCCTCAGGAAAGTTGATCCCCACGAGCTAATACCCCACAATAAATATAGATACTATATTGTCAAAAGTATTGTGACGTCTGCCTTAACACGCACATGAACTTTAATGGCATCCCAGTCTTAGTCTGGAGGGTTCAATATTGAGTCGGCCCACCCTTTGCAGCTATAACAGCTTCAACTCTTCTGGGAAGGCTGTCCACAAGGTTTAGGAGTGTGTCTATGGGGATGTTTGGCCATTCTTCCAGAAGCGTATTTGTGAGGTCAGGCACTGATGTTGGACAAGAAGGCCTGGTTCGCAGTCTCCACTCTAATTCACCTCAAAGGTGTTCTATTGGGTTGAGGTCAGGACTCAGTACAGGTCAGTCAAGTTTCTCCACCCAGAACTCACTCATCCATGTCTTTATGGAGACTCCTGCTAATCAGTAAGATTTCTGTGAGCGTGGTTGCTGATTGTAAACTGCAGTCCACTGGTCTATTGGCTGACTGCAGTAGTAACATCAAAGTTAGGAGGCAGAGAGCTGATGCTGTGGAGTCGGATGGAAGTGCAGATTGTATTCTTTACTGTTCCACAAAGACAGGTGTTTTATAAAATAATTTACCAATGTACTTTTTTTTATCTTTCCTAACCTAAGGCCAGCCATACACAGTTCGAACCTTGGCGGGTTCAGTGGGAACCGCCTGAGGTTAGAATCGTTAATGGCCAGGCTAAATGTACCAAGTTGATCGATCGATCAACTTTGGTTCAACCAGCCTGCCGGATTGTCTTGTGGGTTTATCGCTAGCTTCTCCCACTCTACCCTGCCCCCCTCTGGCAGAAGACAATGGCCCGACTGTCTGTGTTGATGGGGAAATCGAGCAACCTGTTGCAGGAAAGGAATTTGCTCTGTGTATGGCTGGCCTTAATGTGTTAAACCTGCTGTGCGTATTATCCGCATTCCTACCGTCAAACTAAATAAATGCTAACTATGTAAAAAAAAGTGTTTAAACCATCAAACAATTATCACAAATTATTGAAATTGTAACAAACATAATCTGTTGTAATCATATACTGTATACAAGTACAAATAAACTGCCCGTGTTATAAAAAACAGTCCACTCTGAAACAACTCATTTTCCAATAGAAGGTTTTCCTTTTGCAGGGAATCTTGCACTGTCCAGATCCTTACACTTTGTATATTAAACACCCCTGAGTCTCACACTTATTTTGTACTCCTGACTCCTTCACTCTGTGCTTTACATACTTCTGACCCCTGAACATTGTGTGTTGCATATTACTGACCAGTTTGCATTATGTACTCCTGAACCCAGCACTGACCACAATACTCTGCATTACGCATACTTGACCCCTGCACTCTGTGCATTACTCACTCTTTACCCTTGCACATTACATATTCCTCACAACTGCACCTTACAGATTCTTGCACTATATACAATGTACTGTATATTACACATTTCTGACCAACGTGTTTATTGTCTCAACAATTGCTGGTTGCTGTGCAGTCCCTAAGGCTGCATTCACACATGATCGCTGGTGGAATCACCGCAGTTATGCCCAGTGATTTCAAATGGCTGCAAAACGCGGGACGCGCTTGCGATGCCATTACTTCTAATGGCACCACAAGCGTGCCACGGTTTTGCTGCGATTGTTGCTCAATGCTCAAATATGGCAAATCGCAACAATAGACGCTGTCACCAAAATGAACATCATATACCTTTAAGTGACAAGTGTCATGCGTTGCAATTTACTGTGTAATCCTACACACCTGTTTTCCTTCGCTCAGTGCCAGGAGGGCTGCAATCTGTATTTTCTCTGACAAAGCTCCACAAAAGGTCAGGAAGCATGCTATCGGGTACAAGCATAGTAACTTCAGTGCCAGCAGGAGATTGTAAAACCAGGGACATTCGACAAAAATCTGATGTGAAGCCCATAATAGTGGATAATATCTTGTACATCTACTACAAAGGCTCTTCCGTGACCCACAGCCTTTTCTCTCCTATGCTCTGGTGGTTTGATTCCTCTGGTATCATCAAGAATGACACAAGGCCCATAGCCCTACACTGGATGTGCGACCCCCGAGGAACAGCCAATGCTGCAGCATAGGGGAGCACCATCCACCAAACTGCTTTTCCCTTTAAGTCTCTGAAGAGTTGCACTGGAAATGGTAAATGAGCCCCTGTGAATCAACGCATATCGCTGATCCGCTTCCTCGGGACACACAAAGAGGGCAGTGTTGGAAAAGCAACAACTGCTGAGTGCTGGGTCAGCACTACAAGCGAGTTAGCTAGAGCATGAGAATGCCTGGCAATTAGCTGCGGTAAGGGTCCATCATTTGGGGAAGTCGGGCACCTGCATGCTCACGAGGTGTATGGTGGAGAATAATCTGTGAAACATTCCAGGACTTTTGAGATTGATGCAGTTTTCACAGACTCAGTTTTAGTCTTTACGGACTGTATAAAGATATAGACTGTCACCTATCACTGGGTGTTTTATTTTATTAATTATGAGTGTATGATTAACGCTACCATTTAGTTAATAGTGCTGCTTATGTCCTATGGATATCATTTATTTTAATAGTATATGCTTTGTTCAGATTTTAGGACTGAGGTTTGCAGCCACTTTAAGTTATTTTTTAAGTGTAGCGGTACCCCCAAAGGAGCTGCTGATTTATATGGGTCTCTTACTCTGCCTTCTCAACCCTAAGAACAGGCCCTACCCCACTGGCACACCGGGTGATAGTGGAACACAAATATCACAACCACAGACACAGATTTGAATGAAGGTAAGAAAAAGCAAAGTTTACTGTACAACTGCTAAACAGAGGATATAGAGACAGCCACAGTATAAATGTATAACAATTATGTTGGATCAGATACAATGAGCAAGAGATTTCAGTTATATGTACAAGATGAGAAATCCCTTCATATGCTCCCGGATGTCCCCTTTAAACATAGGCAGCCACAAGAGCAGAGGTAAATTGTTATAAGAAGATAAACAGTTATGACATAACCTTCTGTGCAACCCCTGACATCCCAAACACAGACTGGGCTATTTGAGTCCAGGCGGGAGGAGGGTTCAGGAATGACTTTTATGTGTCAGTCCCCTCTCTCCTTCCTCCTGGCACCACAGTCTCAAAGGATGATGACTTTACACTAATACCTCAATTCAGTGCACTGAAACAATTCTCCCTTGTATTGTTCTGCTTGCAAGCTACTAATGTCACCAATACTAACAGGGCCCTGTAGTCTCTTTATGGTGGTGCACTTGTAGATCTTCTTGGAGTAAGGTAAACTCAATATTTCCAATTAGGTACTCATGAATCAGTTTTACAATCCCAGAGCCAGAGGAGAAGGAAAATAATGAATAAGCCCTTTATTGTGGCCTGAGAGCGCCACAGACTTGCAGTCTATTTGTAACTTGGATAAGAGAGGGAGTAGAGGTAAAGCAAAGTTCAGAGTTTAGAGGTTCTTTGGGCAGATAGCCCTGTCACCCACTCCTATGCCAGTAAAGCCGCACTGGCACACCGCTGTTCCTTTCAGTTGGGTGTCCTAATGACACCATCCCTTTGGCATAACTCCGCTGTCACCGGTGCTCAAAGGTCCTCAGGGTTCTCTGTCGGGTCCTGGGGTTCCCTCGTCCACTCCTGGATACAGCAGCTCCCCGTCCCCGACCGACTCCTTCCTCCCTCGTGGCGGCTCTGAGCTCTCTGGGAACTTCCCCCAGCCAAAACCTTCCCCCTTGTTACAAAGGATGCTGGGCTTTGTAGTTTTTTAATCCATGTATCACAGCACAATCACCTCCTCAGCAGACTCCATTTCCCAGAGTTCTCCTCTGCTTTTACAGTCTCCATCTATTGGCTGAGTTCAGTATACCAATCAACAGTCAGAGGAAAGAGCAGAGTAGGCTGCGCCTCAGTATGTCTGTGAAAAACAAAAAGGGAGGGATGAAATCACTCCTCAAGGCTGACAAGCTGTGCCTCTGTATACTGAGAGTTCTGGTCAGCTTGACGCGGAAATCCCAACAACTGCTACATAAGGAAGGCGCAGACAAAGTGTTAGATCTCTGTTTTTTTTGTTTGTTTTTTTTATTTTCATATGGACAAAATCATATGTAATAGAATGTTCATTTTTTTAAATGATTGTGCTGAGGCTTATACATGTCTGTCAGACCCTCCCCTGTGGCACAGCAGTTAAAGCATATTTAATGAATACAACTACCTGCCTGGAGTTTGCATGTTCTCCCTGTGCAGGCGTGGGTTTCCACTGGGTACTCCGGTTTTCTTCCACACTCCAAAGACATGCTGGTAGGTTAATTGACTTCTGTCTAAATTGGCCCTTGTGTGTGTATGAATGTGAGTTAGGGACCTTAGATTGTAAGCTCCTTGAGGACAGAGACTGATGTGAATGTACAATATATATGTAAAGCCAGTGGCGATTGGTGCTCAATTTTTTGGTGGGGGGGCGGGGCAAACAAACCTGACCCCCTCACTCGCACTAACCCCCCACCCCACCCACAGAAAGGCAGCGATCCCTGGCCTTACCTTATCCTTAGCTGTCAATCTTGATAAACCTGGTGGAGATCACAAAGCCCCCAGGTTGATGCTGTTGCTGGGCTCAGGGTGGCCTCCTCTCGATGTTGCTGTGTTAGAGGTGCGGGGAGGAGGACGATGACGAGGTGGTGGTGTTGGTGCTGGATCCAGGGTAGGGCTCCTGGAAGAAGCTGTTGCTGCCTCTCCGCCCCTCCACCTGCTGCTCCTTGGTGCACATGGCCCACAGCTCGTGGAGGGAAGAGCCGGAGCCGTTGCTT
The DNA here is from genome assembly GCA_018402905.1 of Glandirana rugosa. Classification (NCBI taxonomy): domain Eukaryota; kingdom Metazoa; phylum Chordata; class Amphibia; order Anura; family Ranidae; genus Glandirana; species Glandirana rugosa. The sequence continues at coordinate 814,999 of BLSH010205259.1, forward strand.
CTCCTCCTGACCGTACAGGAAGCGGGTCCTGAGACCCAATTGGCTGGTAGTCCTAAGAGGACCTGCTTCCTCCTAATTAGCTGGGAGATGAAACAGGAAGACATTAGCAAATATTAATTTGCTAATGCCACGCAAGTGGGTGGGCTCAGGGCAAAGTGCTCTGTGCCCCAAGCTCACCCTTTTTGAAGCCAATTAGAGCTTCCGGCTCTAATCATGTGCTTGAAAGAAACCCACATTGAAATCCATCCGCTCCCTGAGTGGAGATTAGGGGCCGGGCGCATGGATTGGGGCGAGCAGCGCCCCTTATGAGCAGGCTGCCACTGGGTAAAGCACTGTGTAAATTGACGATGCTATATAAGTACTTGTATTAAATAAATAAATACATGGAGGCTTGGGTTTTATTTCACCATGTCCCTTTAACTTCCTCCCATGATAAATGCAATTTGATCACAGTCACTGTTTGCCATGATGTGCTACATAAGCTCTCTACAGTTGCTCTCATTTGGATGTCCAAAGGTGTTCTAAGTAGTGTTGAGCGAACCCGGACTGTAACGTTCGGGTCCGTACCGAACTTTGGGGTGTCCATGACCCGGACCCGAACACAGACGTTTCAAAAAACGTTCGGGTTCGGGTTCTGGGTTCTGGTAGTTGATCACGCATTTTGAATAGCTGCAGGGCAGCCAATCAACAAGCATTTAGCCATGCCTACTAATGGCATGGCTGTGATTGGCCAGTGCATCATGTGACCCAGCCTCTATATGAGGCTGGAGTCACAGTGCTGCATGTCACATGCCCTTGGGTTAGTGTATGGAGAGGATGCTGCCGGCATTTTTGTGAGGGACAGATTGCAGACATTTTAACATCTGATCCTGCATCCTGAGATTACTACTACTGTTGCTCTGGGGGACAGATTGCAGAAATTTGAGATTTCACATACTGCTGCTTTGAGTGACAGATTGCAGATCAAACTCTGCATAACACAACGATCGCTACGATCGTACACAACAATCAGATTGTGGAAGTACTTTGAGATTTCACATACTGCTGCTTTGCGCGATCTGACTGCACTAGGTAGAGGCTTCTGCTTAGAGGGACAGATTATTGTTCAAAAATCATCTCCTAGTTCTAAAGGGAGAGCTTCTAGCTGCAGCTGTAAGTGACACATTATTGTTCAAAAATCATCTCCTAGTTTATTTGATATTAATTTATTTTCCATATCCCCATTTTTTTGTAGGGCACTTGCCCTAATCTTATCCCCATTTTACTTCCTTTTGCAGCCCTCTAGCACGTGCCAGGACTTTGTTACAGCCATTTTTGTGCCTAAAAGTTCGGGTCCCCATTGACTTCAATGGGGTTCGGGGTCCGGGATAATGTTCGGGCAACGTTCAGTGCCGAACCCGGACTGTTTCCCAAAGTTCATTCGGACTCGCAGAACCCGAATGTCCAGTTGTTCGCTCAACTCTAGTTCTAAGTCTTTTACAAATTTAGGTGTGCCCAGGCATTGGGTTAGTAGAAGCCAGTGGACTGATTTGCAGAGAGGGACACCAGCTGCTGATGGGTTAGTAGTGGATGGGTCTAGCAGCACTATTTATGATAGACTGAAAGGGGGAATAGCCCATGTAAGGATAAGCTAATGAGAAAGAAAGTTGTAATAGTAAAGGTGGGAGATAATGGGTAGCTTTAAGTTGTTGTGAATTAAGAAGGGGCAAATTGTGGAAATATTACAGAGGTTAAGTTGTCAAGATTTAGTCAGTGATTGGATGGAAGGCCCGAACGAGAGGTCAGAATCTAGGATTACACCTAGAACCCTGGCATGAATGGGGTGCCTGATAGTTATACTAATAATCTCAATGGTAAAGTTAGAAGAAGGAAATCAAGAAATATTATGAGCTCTGTTTTTGACAGATTAAGTTTGAGTAAGTGGTGTGACATCCATTTAGAAATGTCAGTTAGTAAATGTCAGTTAGTAAATTAGTGATGCATGAGGATACTAAAAGAGTTGAGCTGAGAAGTAGAGAGATAGTATTGGGTTTTATGGGCGTAGGGATAAAGTTGGACGTTTTGGGAGTTTATTCAACTGGACTAGGGAGGTGTAGAGAGAGAATACAGGGGGCCTGAGGACAGAGCCTTGGGGGATCCCTATAAAAAGAGAAGGAGGAGGAGTTTGACTTGACATTGAATGTCTATCAGATAGATAGGAAGAAAGTAAACCAGGAGAGAACAAAGTCATGGAGGCCAAAGGAGTGGAGTTTTATCATATCTTTTTTTTTTTCATTTTGGCCATGCTCCAAGTTTCTTTTTTTTTTTATACCAGACCGAGTATGCAACATGTAAAGTCAGAAGTCCTGATCTGCATTCTGTGCGAGCTGCCGATTGCAGGGTGGCAGCATGTTCCAATGCGTTAAAACACCCTGCAATCCATAGCATACACTATCAAGTAAAGTGATCTCTCACATGCAGTGGTGATTTTATAGTCCTGGCTATAACGTCACCATGGTTCCTACAAGGTAAATTGCACTGAACAACAATGATAGGGTACTATTACTTCCACCACACACCAGTAATGGGGCACTGTATTCCTTCCACTGAGCACTAATGATGGGGCACTATTCCTCCCAATGACCACCAATGATGGGGCAATATTTCCCCCCACTGACTATTGAACACTAATTATGGGGCACTAAGCCTTTATTAACTATATAGTTCCCCTGCTTTACAGGCCTCAGCACAGCCATGTTACTGGTAAAACTGTCAAAGGAGCCCAATCATTATTACACCTGTGAGCATTGAGATATAGAGAGAGTTGGTGTGTATGTGTAGGGTATGGGACACTGCCAGTTTGCTATGAATTTAGCACCCCCAATAGCAGGTTTTTAAGCCAGATCCAGCACTAGGGGCCTACGTGAAATACGTACAGAAAAATTAATTAAAAACCCATGTACTATACTCCTGCTTACATTCCACAGCTTACTAGGCCTTTGTCAGGTACTAACCCAATTGGATTTCATTTTTAGAGAAGCAGGACCCCAAACATCCCACAAGGGCCAGAGTTCACAGTGCAACCTTCCACTGACTACTCTTCACTACTCCACTTCCTAAACTCCACTCTATTGCTATTTATAATCTTAGCAAGTGAAGTGAGAACCAGGGGCATAACTACAGGGGTTGCAATTGCAATGGCCTCATGCTCCAGGGGGCCCATGTGCCTCCCTTGTACACCTAGATAGGAGGGATGGCGGGTGGCATTTAGAGGAACCAATCTCCTCCATTTTCCTCCTAATGCAGGAGATTACTTACTCTATATGCTGCCCCCGCCACCCCTCCTATCAAATGTAATTGTCTTCTGCTGTTCCCGGGGTCCCTGTGTGCTTCCCTGCCCCCCCCCCACAGAGTTGCTGTTTTTCCCGTCCTCTCTCCTTCCAGCTGCTGTAGAAGATGTGTCATGATGTAGAGATGGGAAAGGGTCAAGGGCGTGGCCTGGGCAGCGATGTGAGCAGACGCGCGTGGAGTGAGCTCCAGTCCCTGTATTCTCCTGCATCGCCTATCCTGCACAATATTCGGCTTCAACTGTGACACCCTGGGTAGGAGACCGTCCTGACATACTGGGGGTAATGTCTCCACCGAAAACGGCCAAGGACGCGGCCAGTAAGCTGGCTAAATTCCGAGCGCCGGACAAAGAGTTGCCGGCCGAAAATGGTGCAGACGCCGCACCTGCAACAGAACAGACAGCCTCAGAGCTCAGAGTACTGGAGGCGATAGCACAATGTCAAGGCACCCTCACAAACAAGCTGGACGAGGTCAAAATTGACATTTCCCTAATCCGCCAAGACCTGTCTGCGCTTAGGGACAGAGTCAAGGAGGCAGATGACAGAATCTCGGGCGCTGAAGACGCCATACACCCACTACGGCACACTACAGACGACATACAGCGTCAGATACAAGCCATGTCGTCCAAACAAGATGACATGGAAAATCGTTTGCGCAGGTGTAATCTTCGCTTTATTGGACTACCAGAGGTTGCGGAGGGAGCGGACCCTGCTGGGTTCCTAGAGGATCTCCTTGCCACAACATACGGCAGAGAAGCCTTTTCAGCCATGTTTGCGGTCGAAAGAGCACACCGCATTCCAGCCAGACCACCACCACAGGGGGCACCTTCGCGGACATTTATTGCAAAATTCCTCAACTTCAAGGACAGGGACAAGATCCTGAGGCTGACAAGAGAAAAGGGCAACATCCAATATCACAACGTGCAAGTCGCAGTGTTCCCAGACTTCTCGAATGAAGTTCAGAAACAACGCTCGAGGTTCCAGGAAGTCAAGAGAAGACTACGGGCCCTGCATCTAAAATATGCAATGCTGTACCCAGCGCGGCAGAGGGTGGAGGGCCGGGCCCAATTCTTTGATTCCCAAGAAGCTGCAATGGAGTGGCTGGATCGGAGGGGGACAGGGCCTAAGCGTCCTAATAATGCGGCGGATGCCTGATGGACACTGTGCTGGGACGCATTCTGTGAGTAATCTTCTTCATACTACCGACCAAAATGTGTGACTGTACAGTTTCGTATCCTTCTTTCTTACACCATATGTCCCCCCCCCCCTCTTTTTTCTCTCTTCCCCTCCTCCCCCCTCCTTTGCTTTTTGGCTCTGTTCTTCCCCTCACCGCCCGATGCACTGACAAAGGTGCACACCTAAAGGTGCCCGTTGTACACGGACCCACTTGCTGGGCATATTGAGGTGCGTAGCTCCTGGACTGCAATATAAACTGCAAACCTCTCTCTTTGCACCCGGGGACTCAAGCGAGTTGGATAACCAGCCTGGAAAAGGGTATAGCTTGGGAAGTACCCAGGACCCATGTCCGTTCGGTAACATATCACTGACAAGACATTCAAAGGGGCCTCTTCGGGCCAGCTCACATGTGCAACAACTGCCCCAGAGAAATGTTCGCTCCCCTAGGTGGGGGAAATTTTTCTGCAAGTACCACTGTTACAGTACTCATTCATCTTCTGTTCACATGTCAACTTATCAGCCTGACACAAATCAGGACAAATAGAGTAACTGGTACGCACTTAAGTATTATACCTCCATCTCACAGACCGAGATGGAAGACTGTTATCTGGTTATGGGTTATGGGAATTAAGCTTGCATCAAGTTGGGGCGATGCAGAGCAGGGAGGGGGGATACTGTTCACCAAAAATTGCAGTTTTATTTCACTGAATGTTCTAAATAGACGGATGTATAGATTTCAATTCTGCTTGAGGTATAGATATATATATAGACTAAGAAATACATTGTGTGTTAATGTGCGATCCTCCTGGATATGTATTGTCTATGAAACCCTGCGGATCCGTTTGGAGATGATAGATAAGTGGATAGATTATCCCAAGCTCTTAGGATGGCTACCATAAAATTTCTTACCTGGAATGTAAGGGATTTACGAAATCAGATTAAAAGAAAAGCAATCCTCTCTTATACAGTATTAAGGCTCAGCAAGCAGATATCACTGCGTTGGTACAAACACACATAACGGGCCGCCTACAAATGTCACTGAAATGTCCATGGGCGGGATGGGCATTCCACTCAACACACTGCCAATATTCTTGGGGGGTGTCTGTTTTAATCAGTAAGAAAGTCCCATTCGAGCTAATTGTACTTAGAACGGATCCGCAGGGACAATATGTGTTCATACATGCAGCTAGTAGAGGTAAACCTTTGTTAATAATGGCTTGCTACATCCCCCCTCCATATTGCTCTACTGTGATCCAGGAAGGACTGGCTTTCATAGCGCAATACCCACAGACACCTGCAGTGTGGATGGGGGATTTCAACATGGTCATGGTACCCGGGCGGGACAGGATAAACACATCGGGGGGAGGTAACTTGGCAACTACTCTTACACGATTTGGTAGACTGATGACGGACTTCGCCCTTGTAGACTCCTGGCGTTATAAATACCCTGACTCCAGGATGTATTCCTGTCATTCAACAACTCGCCACACTATGTCCAGGATAGATATGATTTTCCTGACTCACACGTTATTACCTAGGCTCGAGGCGGCGGGCTTCACGGCTAGACACCTATCAGACCATGCGACCTACTGGGTGACCCTTCGGTTACACAGGGACGAACAAGATGGTGCATGGAGATCAAACCCATTTTGGTTGTCGATCTTAGAACAGCAAACAGACATACCCAGGGAGTTCCAATTCTTCTTCACACAAAATCAGAGCAGTGCCACTATAGGAAATGTATGGGAAACTTTTAAGCTCCACGCAAAAGGGTTACTGGTGCTCAGGATCAACAGACATAAATTTAACTCTAAACTAATTCTCCGGCAAGCCACAGACCACCTCTCACAACTAGAAAATATATTCATACAAAACCCCACCACTCAAAATAGTGCTAATGTACGAATGCAAACACGCACAGTGGCTCAATTACACACAGATAAGGCCAAGCAACACCTACACTTCACGAAACAGCGGGTGTTCGAACATGGCGAGAGGGCAGGGAAACTGCTTGCGTATCTAGCACACCTGGACAATACCCCATGGGTAGTGGTTTCGCTAACTTATCTAAATGGGGACATGATTACGGATCCTCGGCTCGTAGCAGAGGAATTTAGATTATACTACTCCACCCTATATTATTCTCAGTTTACATATACCCCGCCCCAGGTAGCAGACTTTCTCCAAGGCATACATTTCCCCCAGTTGGACAGTAACCAAGTAACATTATTAGATGCCCAAATAACTTTGGAGGATGTCTCCGATGCGATATCTCAACTGGCCGCCTCCAAGGCCCCAGGTATGGATGGCCTACCCCTTGAATTCTATGCCACTTATTCTGATGTGCTGGTGGATAAGCTGACAGCACTATATCAATACATGTTTGACACGGAAACCGTACCCAAATCTATGAAGGAAGCAAAGATAGTGGTTTTGCCTAAGCCAGGGAAGGACCCCCACTACCCGGAGTCATATAGGCCAATCTCACTGCTACAAGTCGATTTAAAAATCCTTGCCAAAATCCTGGCCCCTAGCCTGAACCAGGTTATATTAACCCTGATACATTCTGACCAAACCGGGTTCATGCCTGGCAAGAATACGGCCATCAACATCAGACGGCTGTTTATGAATATACAGGCTAGGCATAAAAATATAGGCTCCAGAGTAGTGGTGTCGCTAGACGCCGCTAAAGCCTTTGACTCCGTGGAGTGGGTATTCCTGTGGGAGTGCCTGGGGAGGTTTGGATTTGGCCCGAACTTCATTAAGTGGGTACGACTATTATAACAATCACCAAGGGCCAGGGTACTTGTAAACAGGTGGTTATCTGGTCAGCCTCTCTCTGGGCAGGGGCACCCGGCAGGGTTGCCCACTATCTCCTCTGTTATATGCGTTAGCGGTGGAACTGCTGGCGCTCGCTATCAGAGCAAATGACAAAATTATAGGACTGCAGGCGGGGGACTTGGTAGAAAAGGTGGGGTTATATACAGACGACATGATCTTATTCCTAGCAGACTCTCAGAGGTCTCTGGTCGAAGCGCCTGCGACCATTAAGACTATGGGAGGGTATTCGGGGTTGAAGATAAACTGGGATAAATCTCAGATCCTACCCATTGATATCTTCCCTCAGTCCAAGACGGACCCTCCTTTGCCACTGGCCAGAGTCTCCTTGGTAAAATACCTAGGAGTGGTGGTCACTAGCCAACTGGACGATTATAACCTATATAACATTGAACCCCTGTATTCACTAATAAAAAGGAAAACACAAGTATGGGAAAAACTACCCCTGGCAGTCACTGGACGAGTTAACATTATCAAAATGATACTGTTGCCAAAACTGCTTTCGAGAGTACTACCTGGCCTCCCAGGTTTTCCATTTCTATCACTACATGCATACGGATCCACCTAGATACCAGGCTCTACTATGCCAGGCACCGGACAGTCCGGTGGGTACTCCTCTACAAATTATACTTTAATTAATGCCTTTCATCCTCCCCGCATCAAGCACCCGAAAGGTATGGCCCCGCTTCATCAATATGTGTGGAGTCATGTTATGAGGAAAATTGGTGCCCCGACTTACCATAAATACACGCCCCTATGGTTCAACAACGACTTGGCGGAGCTCCTGACTGTCCCGGATCCTAAGTTATGGATAGACAGGGGAGTTATCTACATGTCCCAAGTTTTGACCTCACAAGGACCCAAACCCTTTCAAAGGCTGAAAGAGGAACTGGACCTGCCTAATTTTATGTTCTTTAGGTTCCTCCAGTTGAGGCACGCTTTGGAGACACAATTTGCAGCTGGGTACCCTGAACTCGGGGAACTGGATATACTTCACATAGTCCTGGGAGATGACCCATCTAAACTAATTTCTGTACTATACCAGGCTATTCGGGTGAAGACAGTTGCGCGGATAGTGGGTGCTGCTAAAACCAAATGGGAGGTAGATGTGGGACAGATGACAGAGGAAGACTGGGACGACGCTCTGGGGGGGGCTAAACAGGTCTCCCCTAGGATGTCGGACAGACTGACACAAGTATACATCCTACACAAGGCATATCTCACACCCATACGGATGGCCAAATACCAGCCCAATAGAAATCCTCTATGCCCATTATGCCAGGCGGCCCCTGGCTCTTTCTATCACCTAATCTGGTCGTGCCCCCAAATGCAGACCTTCTGGCTCCAGGTAGTTAACTTTTTACATGATGATATGGGCACTCCAGTGGCCCTTGACCCAAAATTATGTCTCTTAGGATTGTTGCCAGACGGCAACATGGACAAATATACCAAAACATTTGTTTGGGAAACATTATTTGTGGCCAGAAAAGTCATAGCTCAACAGTGGATGCGGGCGATTACACCGACCCTCCAAGACTGGGCTGGGGAGATTGATACGGTGCTATCCTATAAAAACTGATTTATATACATAGAGGATGCCCTCAAAAATACGAAAAGATATGGGATAGATGGCTCTCTGGCCCTGGACCCTGCCCTCCTTAATCAGTTGGATGGAAGGGATATAAATCTTGCAGTATTAAAGGTTACCTAGAGTTGAGAATACTGTCCTGCTGGGAGAACAATAAAATAAAATAAAATAAAATTAACGTGAGTTGGTCAATGTTGTGGGCAATCGATATACAATATATTGAGAGATCATCTTGGCCGTAAAGATAGAAGATGATGGATGGATGGATCGCACCAGGTTCTTAATTTATGGCTGATTGTAAAAATTGGATTGTACTCTACTCAAGCAATGTATGTTGAATAGTTACTCTTGGATATTTGTATCATCGACTGCTGTAATTTTCAATAAAACTGATTTTTGTTTAAAAATAAAATAGATGGGAAAGGGTCAGTAAATTTGTCATTTACCGGCTCCTTCCTTTTCTGAATGTACAGAATGTGCCAGTGATTGGTACCAATTGATTCATTCATAGCTGAAGCATAGTAAACTGTTTTTACTATACTTCCGTTTCTGAATGAATGGGAGGCTCGGTACACAACTATTCCTGTCCATTCATTCTGTGCAGCTGAGGCTACACAGATGGAGATTAAGAGCTGAGGTTTGCTTAGACCCCTGATATCTCATCAAAGCCCCCCAACAGGGTTCCTAAAAAAAATGTAAAAAATAGAATTGTAAACTAAATAAAATGAAATGGCAAAAAATAATAAAATTAAAACAAAAATTAAAAACTACTGACACCAGTAAGGGAACTATCAAGATTGCAAAGGTTGCAATTGTGACCGGGCCCTGAAATTTCACCACCATCGGGAGGCCCAAAGATGGCAGAAGGGGGCCTGCTGCAGAACTTGTGAAAGGGTCCCGCTGCGGGACTGTAATAAAAAGAGGGTGGTCCCTGGCCAGGGGTCAGGGAGGCCCTTCATAATTTCTTGCACCGGGGTCCTGAAAGTTCTAGTTACGCCTCTGGTGAGAACCTCTAGAAGGGACTAAATGAAAGCCAACAGGGTTCTACCTGGTAATGTAGCAGAGAAACTTTGTTCCAGGGCATTACTTGCTTGTTCATTATAAGAAACTTGGAAACTGAAGCAGAGGAACATTACTTACTGCCACATCCAAGATCAAAGGGAGAAATTGAATAAATGGGAGGTGTATAATGTAGGGAATATATGCAGCTGCTATTAAAAAGCACATTAAAAAGCTAGCAGTCAAACTGTGTTCTTGGTAAGAAAATACGACGCAGGCCTCATGTTTCCTGAACGATGAGAATATCCACTTTCCATTTTAACATACAAAAGCAGCACCTCTCAATGCACTAACAGTGGTTGCAGTAATTAAGAGAGAAAGCTGCCTATTTATGCTATGAGGATGGTTCGCAGGCATACAGCAGGGAAATGAGAATACATGCCTGTTTTGTCTGCCTCTGAACCACATGTAATGAAAGACAGCTGTTATAAGAGGAAATAAAACCATGTCTATGAATGTGGCAGAGGAACAACGGATCCAATCAGTTCCTATTGTCAGCAGCTCAGATCTAACTAATCTAGTGTCTAGACTCAGTGATAAATGGAAATATAAATAATTAAAACATTTTAGTTAAAATCAAGGCAAAAATGAAATCATAATTAATCCTGTCATGGGCATAGAAGACTCAACTTATATCTGTTTATAAACCTATATGTAAAGTAGCTGAGATATCTGTATCAAAAATGCTTGACATTAACTTCTGGCACTTGCTGACAACAAGTGTAAATCCTGCAACTAGGGCTGGCCATAGACAGTTTGAATCTTGGCCAGGTTCAGCAGGAACCAGCCAATATTCGAACCATGTATGGGCTGGCTGAATGTACCAAGTTGATTAATCAATCAACTTGGGTACAACCAGCTTGCCGGATTTTGCATGTGATTATCGCTAGCAGCTAGTATAGTGTATAGCAATTAGTATATATATACTGTCTTCTCCCAGCAGGGATGGCTTCCCCCACCTGGGCAATACAGTGGCTTAGTGAGGGGATTCCCCTGTCAAACACTGTCTGTGTGTGCGAATTTCTTTCCTGCAACTCGTAGTTGAAAAGAAATTCACTCTGTATATGGGCTGCATATTTTAAAAGCAGTGATTTTCCAGGTTGTAAATGACAGTGATTGATACTCCACCAAAGAATGTTTGGTGAAAGCCTCATTCACTCCCTTTTAAATAGACCAACAAGTGTCTCTATGTTGTAAACTGTTACCTAACACTTAGCCTAGGTTCAAACTGGATGCGGTGCGATGCACTACAATTTTCTTACGGTTTTGGATCTGAAATTGTGGTGCGATTTGTGCTTGACAGCTGCGATTTTAATAGTCTATGGAGCTTAAAATTGCACTGCACCGCACTAAACATGCAAAGGACCCTTTTTAGCTGCATCAGAATTGCACCACATACAGAGGATGTGAATGGCCTTCATAGAAAACAATGTCATCTCACTTGACATGTGAATTATGCATTCTGAAATGCATCTCAACTGCATCAGATTCACATCAGTGTGAACCAGGGCTAAGGTTACATTAGTGTCAGTGGGAATGACAGTGGCAGGAATATGTGAAACAAATCTGCGCTCGGGAGATAATAATAGATAAGTGCTAGCTGCTGCTACTGCTAGCACTATGCTCTGATACCTGGCACAATAAGAGTTATTATACTAACAGGTGCAGTGTTTTATCAATTAAGCAGTGGCAAAAAATATATGCTTAGATCCTAATATGATCAGGATCCTTAGTTCCTAATATGATCAGGATCGTAGTTCCTAAAATTATCAGGATCTTAGTTCCTAATATGATCAGGATCTCAGTTCCTAATATGATCAGTATTCTTACTTCCTAACATGATCAGGATTCTTAGTTCCTAATACAATAAGGATTCTTAGTTGCTAATAGGATAAGGATTCTTTGCTCCTAATATGATCAGGATCATTAGTTCCTAATATGATCAGGATCTTAGTTCCTAAAATTATCAGGATCTTAGTTCCTAATATGATAAGGATTGTTAGTTCCTAATATGATCAGGATCCTTACTTCGTAATATGATCAGAATCATTAGTTCCTAATATGATCAGGATCTTAGTTCCTAAAATTATCAGGATCTTAGTTCCTAATATGATAAGGATTGTTAGTTCCTAATATGATCAGGATCCTTAGTTCCTAATATGATCAAGATCTTAGTTCCTGATATGATCAGGATTCTTACTTCCTAATATGAACATGATCTTAGTTCCTAATATGATCAGGATTATTACTTCCTAACATGATCAGGATTTCTTACTTCCTAACATGATCAGGATTCTTATTTCCTAATATGATCAGGATTTCTTAGTTCCTAATATCATCAGGATATTAGTTCCTAATACGATCAGGGTCTTAGTTTCTAATTTTCTCAGGATAATCCTCAGCATGTTAGGAACTAAGCTTATATTTTTTGCCATTGCTTAATTGATAGAGTGATACACCTGTTAGTACATAGTGACAGGAGTCCGCTGATTTCTGCAGCTGTTTATACCAACTGTGAGTGGCTAGCTGTGGCCACCAAGCCCTGTACACTTCAATGGCAGCTCAGTGGCAGTAGCAGCTATCTGTGGCTGTCTGCACAACAAGCGATTACCTGTGGTGATCACTACTGGATGCACACATAGTGCATCAAGCCACAATCTCTGGCTAGATGGACAGCCAGGGACAGTTGTGGCTGTTGCCAACTTGTCTTTGAAGTGTATAGGGCTCAACGGCTACAGCTAGCCACTCACAGATGTCAGAAACAACTGCAGGAATCAGTAGATTCCTACCGCTGTCATTCCCACCAGGGCTAGCCATATATGTGGCAATTTGAGCGGGCAATCATGCGTTGAATTCAATTTTTTTTCAAAATCAAAGCCAGCAGAAACATGTGATTGCTTTTGAAATTATCTTAGTTTTTCAAGTTTCAATTGATTTTTTAATAATCCATATTGACGTTATCAATTTATAGCCCAGTTCAGTTGATCATATTCAGGTGGTAAATTGCTTAGTTTCAGGCAACAACATTCGATTCGCAGTCAATCCAACGTGGTTGGAATTGCCCAAATTGCCTCCTATGTGTTCAGATTGGCCTACCATCAACATTTTGGATCATTTCTCTGAGTCGATGTTTGCCTTGCAACACTAAGGTCATCAATTTAAATCCCAACCATGACACTAGTTTTATGGAGTTTGCAAGGTCTCCCAGTGCCTGTGTAGGTTTTCTCTGGGTACTCCGGTTTCCTCCCACACTCCAAATACATGCTGGTAGGTTAATTGCATCCTGTCTAAATTTGCCCCAGTATGTTTGCAAGTATGCATATGAAGTTGGGACCATAGTTTTGGGATTGTAAATTGGGATTTTAAGTTCCTTGAGGACAGAGACTGATGTGTATGTACAATATATGAAGAGTGCAGAGTAAATTGTTAGTGCTATATAAATACCTGAAATAAATAAAAGTGGTTGAAATTACATGCCCTGTGTGAGGGCAGAAGTTGGAATTTTCTGGATTTGTTTTTGAAAGACTCCTAGCATGCTAAGTCATAATTATAAAAAACACAACAATCTGTACTGCTGTTTCTCGATGGTTAACACATTCCAGGCCACTGATGGAAAAAGCATATAAACGTAAACTATAAAAATGTAGTAACTACTGGAACTTCCTTTACTAGGAAGAACTTTTACCAAATGCTATATATACTGTAACTTCACAGCAAGTCTGTTATAGGGTACTGTATAAAAATTGTTTCAGTTCACGTAGATTTTTCAGATGTCTTGTTTTAATCACCTTGTAGGCAGGTGGCCTACTGTCAGTTTAGTTAGCTTGGCTGCCCAGGTGGAGGGAAAGGGTTAAAGTTTTACTGCCTTCCTTGTGTGTGTGTGTGTGTGGTCGCTGGCTTTTTGCTGGGGTCCAGGCTCGCTCCCATGTTGTATATAAGAGGACGAGGCCTGGATCCCAGAGGAGCCAGGACCAAAGAGAACAAGGTGCATTTGCAAGAGTTTGCTGGGACCTGTGGTCCAGCTAGGGTTGCCACCTCATCCCTTTAAAACCAAACACGTATTAATTACACAGGTTCTGTGGCTGATTAAGGTGGTAATTCAATTCACTTGGTGCCTTTGTCTACATTAAATTAGCCTCAGAACCTGTGTAATTCATATGCGTTCAGTTTTAAAGGGATGAGGTGGGAAGCCTAGGTCCAGCATCAGACGCTGACATCCCATTGGGATATTCCAAGGACATGGACTTCTCCATACAAGCTTTTCCAAGAATGGACTATTCCAATTACTACTTAAAGTGTTGTTAAGCCCAGGACCCTGCATTCACACTATCTGCTCTCCCACAGTACACAGGTCATGGAATTGCAATTATGTCAGTAAATATAAAGTGCTAAATACCTTTTCTCATCAGCAGTATATAACGGTCTTGTAACTTCTATCAGTGCCCAGCCAAGCACTGGTTAAAGCTTGTAGGAGGAGATTTCCGACAGTCCTATGAGACTGCAAGACCCCTGACCGTTTGTCTGGACAGTGCTGATTGGCCCTGTGCTGATCACATGCCTCCTCCCAAAAAAAACAAAGCACATCTAGCAATACACACCAAACGGAGCATGTGCAACCTGACTCCATAGACTCTGTATTATTAGGGGACAGTGGAAGGATAGGAGGATGTAGGCATACAGGATCAAACAGCCTTTTTACACAATGCAGAAGATTAGCATCTTAGGTTCCACAGTGAGCATATCAAGCATACTTTACTGCATATACAGATTGATTTTACTGTTGTGGATTTAGTGATACTTTAACCTGTACAGGTAGCCTGGGGCAGTCACACTTAGGTGTAGCTAGGTTGAGAACACTTATGCATGTTATACATGTAGCGCTACTCCGAAGGAGCCACTTGATTTAAAAAAGTACACCCTGTGTGTGCAGCCAGGCAGGAGGCATTACAGCCCGACAGCCAAGTAACCAGAATTTGTAACAGTCACTCGTAGTCAAAGAACAGTTAATGGAGTTGTTGTTTTTATATTTATTAGGATATTTTAACTTGCATGGGGTATAGGAAAGGTCCAGGGCGCCATTAATGCATTAACTTTATACATTGAGAACTCTGTCACTTTTAGTAATCTTCAGTCTGCCCAAGAGAAGTGTCTGTTGTGTAGTCTCTTTCACAGCAAACTTCACATACACTGCGGCAACTGTATTTCCACCCCTCTTTACACCCCACAGTCTCTGAATGCAGTCCTCCTATAGCAAAGGGGTGTGATCCCTCCTGGGATCTCTGGAAACTAGCTGGGCCCTGTGCCTGGTTGCTTCTATTCCCTCTTCTGGCTATAGAGGTTCAAAACAAACATGATGGGTAACTGCACAAAAGAATAGCTTCAGCAACCAGTCATTTGATGTGGTACCTGGTTAGGTGGTGGGTAGTGAGGGTGTAGGTACTCTGACTCCCTCCCTCACTGTCCGTCTCCTCCGGTCACCGGGAGCAGGAAAGAGTTAAAGGGCATGCATGAGCCTCGCTATGTACTCCGCTGGACTCCATTCTGTTACTGGAAGTGAGGTAAAAGAGGTACGCTGGACTGGTGGAGTGGGTGTGGCTGCAGGAAAGGGCTACAAGAAAACGCAATACAATGTACTGTAAATATGACTGATAAAATCATAAGTCTTAAGATTATATTTGTTTCTTTTGTCCTCTGTGGAATTTGGAAGGCAACCAAACCAACAAGAACATATCTCATTTATAATTTTCAACTTTAATGCAACAATTAAAAGAAATACAAAGGTTTAAAACCACAAAACAGCCACAGTTGGCTTATAGATGGTTGAAATTCATTAGCATATGCATATTAATGCGGTATTCCCCAAAAGCCACGTGTATTGAGAAGCTTTGCTATACCACAAAATTGCTCATTTTATGGCTTTGGGCAGCCAACACGTTTCAAGATTTATTAAATCAGTCTCTTCCTCAGGGACATAAGAGGTACCACCCTAAAAAAGTTAAGAGAATTCCCTATAATATGTTTTTAACAGAATATGCTTCAACGCAAAATTGGGGCTATTTCACATAGTTCTATTTACAATCATTACATGAAATACCACTGCTTCTAAGTATATCAACCCACTTCACTTCCCACCTTGGACAAGGGGTAATCCCATGCAAAGATCACTAGTATCCATATTGGAGTGAACAATATTAACAAAGATTTTATCATCTGCATTTACATTTTACATTATATTGTGTTTTCTTGTAGACCTGATGAAGGGGGAGTTTCTTTGACACCCAAAACATGTTGGCTGTTTTTTAGTACAAACTAATAAATTAATTTGAACACTTTTATCCTTTGGTCTGGCGCTCCTTCCATTTTGCATGTTTTTTTTTTTTCTAGTAACCTGCCTGGGGTACTCACTGGGGTGTAACCTTGCTTAACCTGAGCCAGGGAGCTCTTCAAATGTTTTTGCCCAATAACTTTGCATGAAGTCGCATCAAAGTCCCAGCACCTCTTGGATGCTTTTTTCCAAGATTGTAGCAGGGACTTAGAGAGTAGCAGGGAAAACACTGCCCATACTCGAAAAATGTACTAGCTACTTCTTACTCTGAAAATTCAATGCAAGTCTCTTCTAATACTGTATTTGTTGTATATAATACCTGTGGCAGACAAGGCTTTTATTAAAAGAAGAATGATGACGTATTATCTCCTGCAGGTTACATGCAGTCAGCTCATCTGCAGTAATGTGGTGCAGGTGCAAAGAAAACTTCAAAAGCTGGTTGCTAGTAAAATAATCCTTCCATATATTATCTACATGGTTATTTGATTGCTGGATTTCCTGCAGAACCAAATCATGTTGAAGCGTCAAGCCTTCTGGGAAGTGCTTAACATATTTTTTTCATTACTCTAGACTAAGAAATAGACTTAACTGTTCAGCGTATGTCCTACCAGTAGTCTGCAGAGGTGATTCACTATGGTGTGACACTAGATAAGGAGACTCTCATGGTGGGGATTTTGTTAGCTGAAAACCACATGTTAACTCCATGATAGGATAAAAAATGACTCTTGTGACCCTTTCATAAGGGTGTGATTAAATGGGCAATTTCACATGAAAGTTTTTCTAACTATAAATTGCTGTGGAGCCAATATTCTCAGCATTGTGATGAAAGGGAATTGCTCTCTATCCATCCCATGTGTCAAGAACTTTAGGCAAAGTGTGCATGTAGGATTTGGCAGCCCTAGCCCTGTACGTGGATGGAGCATGTTACATACATGCTGATGCTGCTGCAGCTGTTTTAAGATGAAAAGCAAAATACACTATGCACTGATATGTATATATAGGGGAGAACTGAGTCTACTAGCATCAGATGTCTGGACAATGTGCCACGCTTTGCAAGGCGATCACAGGGGGATTGATTTACTATAGGGATGTAGCATGTTCACTTTCAAAGTGGATTTTCCTTTATGCAATGTTAATTTTCACTTATCTTCGTGAATATAATAAATATGTCCAGACAGTATAGTCAGCTGCTGACTTGGCACCATCTACAGGCAGCTTAACTCTTCAATAGGCCACAGAAGTTGAATCCAATGCAATTTTACTTCAGCTATTTGCAGCGCAGAGTATATTTTTCTAGTCTTTTGAAGTGTAAGAAGACAATGACTTAGCTAAGCTCAGTCTCTGAATAATTAATAAGAAGTTTTATGTGATCTAATGCACATAGTGGTGTGCCTCACTCCCTGTTTAACAAGTGTGGCACCCTCTAGTGTGCTAGAATGGATTTTTTGTTACTGTAGGTAAATTGTTAGGCGTGGTTGGCAGCCAAGCCTGTGTTTTTATCTGGGTTGGGTGAGTGACTCAGGGAGGGCTGAATGACTCACAGGCAGCATCTCTGTGACCTCCCCCTAGGAAGATGGTGGAGGGTGCATGGTGTCCAGTTGGAGCATCGCCTCGGCATGATCAAAAGGGACTGAGCAACTGTGCCTGCTGTGTCCTGCATGCAGAATACCGACCACAGTGGTCAGTACCTGGATCCGGTGTGGGCACTGTGGCGAGCCACCCACCAGACTGCCATCCAGTGAGTAGGAGCCACTGAACTTCAATGTGGACCTGCAGTCAGGACTTTGTACATTACAGCCAGTGCAGGCCTTGAATCATACACTCAAGGCGGGGTCAAATCTGAGACCGGTGACTCCCCCGTAAACAACAGAGAACATCGAGGAAGAAAGTTGGAGATCTGCCTTGGCCTGCAGCCCTGTTGGGGACCTGGTAACTAAGTACTGCCCAGCAGGAACCAGATACTGTCCCTGAAATTCCTGCTGTGCCTACATGCTCTACCGACTCCACCTGGAAGGGGCCAGTGCAGGGGGGAGATGAGCCAGAGGGGGAAGACAGTGACAGGACCATAGACTGCGAGTCACCCAGACTGCAGGCAGATATCGGGCCCTTGGATTGTTCATCACACAGTAGCACGGAGGAGGAATGGGGATGCTCTCAGGAGAAGAAGAAGTCCAGTCTGAGGTGTTGAATGTGCCAGATCCAGCTGAAGGGACCAGAGGAGCCTTAGAAGCCCCAGTTAGTGTTAAGCAAACCTTCCATAACAGACCCTCAACCACCCAGACCAGAGAAACTGAATACAGGCAGTGGGAAGTGAGGTCACCCCATGCCTGTGTCCTTCCAGGGAAAGGGAAACCCAGAGAACTGCCCAGGTTTTCCAGGTTCCAGCGGGAGATTCAGCGCAAGACAGCTTTGGAGTTGGGTCTACACTACCCCTTTTCCCTCCTGACACCATGGACATCATAGAGAGCTCCAGAAGAGAGTGGGAGGATGACCTGGAATACATGCACATTCCTAAGCCTCTGCGGATGCCAGATTGTGAGGAGACCTGGGCCTGGTTTCAGAACATTTGTCAGGCTGGGGAGGGCAATCTACAAAGACAGAGTGGTGGTTGTGAAAGTAGGACAACCTGCCAGGAGCCACTCTGTTGCTGTCAAGAGAACTGATGGCAACATGAAAAGATTGCCCAACCTTAATTTTTATCTGTGAAGGACTGTTGGAGTGTACAGCTTACAGGTGGAGATTTTCACATTGCTGCCTGTGTTCTTTATTGCTATGGACTAGGCCGGCCTAACACCTTGACCTGTGTCAGATGGATGAACTGTTATCTACTGAAGAACTTGGGTGAGGCCTAATTTAATGATACAACCCCTTTTGAAAAGAGCCTGCTAACAAAGGGAGGTGCTCCTCCCACCGGAGACTCTTGCGAAAATCTGGAAACAACTCTTGGAAACCACATTTCTAGAGTCCTTGTGCTTAGTATTGAAGTTTTGTCTTGTTGCAGTTGAAGGACTAGGAATGTTCCAGTTTAAAATTAAGAATCTTGAATTTCTCCTAGCTCTGGCTAAGACTGTCATGCACTTTGAAAAGGAGGAAAAAAGGTGGAAAGGAGACGTGATGCTGTTCCTTGTACTTAGAACCCATTGTTGCCCATTTGTTTTGGGTATTGTATGGTAATTGTACTAGAACAGAGTTAACATAATGTGCAGTGTTAAGGTAGCTAAGACCTGATAGATGTGGGTCTTCCTTAGCAATTTCAAGCTCAAAAAGATCTCTTAGTTCCTGAAAATTCTTATTGTCCCTGATGGATAGTTTTGGAACTTTCTGCAGCTTATTTAACAAGGCAAGCTTGATAACCTTAGATCTCATGTTCATACAGGCCTGCTGTGCAAGAACACAGCACGCCTGTATCTTCCATTCTTCCATGATCATGCAAAGTTTTCCCCCACCCATCCCTCCTGCCTTGACTGATGGGGGATTCCCCTCCAGCTGCCCCCCCTCCCTTCAGTAGTCAGTGCAAAGCTTTTGTTTAAAAAAAAAGACAATCATGGAATCATGATAGGCTTACATTTCTCTCAAAAAAATGTTTTTATGAGTACTGAAGTTCACAATTACTTTGTCTGGTCTGTGAATATCAACAGTTTTAAGTCTCTTAATGCGGACCAACACCTGAGGACCTAACCATCTTATTAACAAATCTAGTTCTTCCATAGGTGGGATTCTGAGGTCCTGGACTACTGCCTCAAAAGGTGGATCTCCAGCTTCTATAGTTCTGAAGGGCGGTCATCAAACTTCATAAGGCTGGTGTTAATTAGTTCTAGTACTTAGCAAGGTCTGGCATATTAGTTCTTTGAGGCTTTTTCATGACAGATATTCCTTCACCATTGCTAGAGATGGTGGTATCCAATAGCTGGTGTTATGTGTTGTTTGAGTGGAGGTGAAGGCTTGACATCTAAAGGTCTTATGCTGGAGGGACTGGAGAACAGTATGATCAGTCTCAGGAGGTTGTAATTATTTGGTGAGCTGAATTCATGGTAGTAGTGGTGGCACATGATTTGCTGAATAGGATATCTGTTATGCCGGGGTGACCTGTATGGCTGATATCATGGCAGCTTCTCCTGCTGCCGAATGTTCTATGGATTGGAGTACAGGGTTTAAAGTGTTAGTGCACTTGTATGTTGATTGTTCTGACTTAGGATGAAGTGCAAAATGTGTCTTTCGGGGTCATCGGAGGTAGTCAAGGAGGATGATGGAAGACTTCTTTTTCCTCATCAGCTGGTTTCAAAACTTTGACCTTGGCTAAAGCTGCTACTTCCTCTCCTTCCTTCTGAAGGACTTCCAGCTGGGCTTCTGCCTGAGTAGCTTGCACTTTTATAGATGCTTCCCTCTTAAGCTCCATTATTATTATTATTATTATTATTATTCAGGATTTATATAGCGCCAGCAGTTTGCGCAGCACTTTACAACACAAGGGCAGACAGTACAGTTACAATACAATTCAATACAGGAGGAATCAGAGGGCCCTGCTCGTTAGAGCTTACAATCTAGGGTAATAAATGTGCTGGGTGAACTGGTGACGAAAATTAAAAAGCACAGTTGTTAGGTGGAGGCAGGATAGGCTTCTCCAAAGTGAAAAGTGTTCAGGGATTGCCTAAAAGTGGATAGATTTGGAGATACTCGGACAGACTGGGGTAGGGAATTCAAGAGGATGGGAGAGGCTCGGGAGAAGTCCTGGAGGCGAGTATGGTAGGAGGTGATGAGGGAGCTAGAGAGCAGGAGGTCCTGGGAGGAGTGAAGAGGATGATTAAGTTGGTATTTTGAGACTAGGCTAGTGATGTAGCTGGGGGGCAGAGTTGTGGATGGCTTTGTAACTTATTGTTAGTATTTTGAATTTGTTGGGCAAATGGCAACCAATGGAGAGATTGGCAGTTCAAAACAGGAGGAATCAGAGCGCCCTGGTCGTTAGAGTTTACATGCACACTAGCATTTTTTTATAAGCTCAAAAAACTCTAGAGAAAAATGCTGGATGAAAAATGCTGATAATAGCATTTTGTGCCAGCTTGTAGTAACATTTTAGTAGATTTAAGAGCGTTTAGGATCGTTAGCATTTTATTAGCTTTTTTTACAGTAAACAAACAAAAAAAACGCTTGAAAAAAGCTGTTAGGAACGTTTTAGTAGCGCTAAACAGCATTTAGGAGCATTTAGGAGTGTTTTGTTTTTATTTCATGCAAACACGCTCTATAAAAAACTACAAAAACAAAGTTTCTTCTGCTCCTAAATGCTGAAGCTTGAAAAATGCTTCTAGTATAAAATAGTAAAAAAGAAACTGTGCATGATAACACTATTAGCTTATAGAAACAGAAAAAATGCTCAATATAAGCTAAAAGAACACTAGAAATAGAAATAGAATGCACTAGAAATGCTGGATGAAAAACGCAGCCTTTTTGTGCTGGCTTCTAGTAGTGTTTTAGTAGCTTTTAGACATTTTTAGGAGTGTTAACTGCTTGGAAAAAGCTGTTAGTAGCGTTTTATTCTGCATTTAGCATTGCTAATTAGCAATGCTAATAGCCTGAAGCAGTGTGCATGGACACATAGGATAACTCTTTTTCGATTTTAGGAGCAGAAAAAATGCTAATAGCACCTCCCAGGAGCTTAAAAAACCACTAGTGTGCATGGAGCCCTTAGGCTTCATTCACACCTAGGCGTTTTGAATCGCGAGCAAATTTGCAGCAATTCTGCCCGTGATTTCGACACGCCCAGGTGTGAATGACATATCGCACAACACACATTCATTTAAATGGCACCTAAAAATGCGTGTGCAGTTCTGCTGCTGCACGATAAGTTGCACTGCAATCACAGGAAACCACATCACGTGAAGCTTGTCGCCCAAAAAATTGTTCAGGAGCTTCTTTTAGGCTTCATGCGATGCGGTTTGCCACAATTGCAGCATGATTTATCGCACAACAATATCGGTAGAACCACACCCCATTTTTAGGTCCCATTCAAATGAACGGCATATGAAATGTGCATTGTGCAATTTGTCATTTATACCTTGAAATCGCGGGCAGAATCGTGGCAAATCTGCTCACAATTCAGACTACCCAAGTTTGAATGCAGCCCTAATGCAGTACGTTTCAGCTTTAGCTTCTTCTGCTGTTAACAACTACCATTGAGTGAGGGAACATGGAAAAAGTGGGGAGGATCTAGCTAAGACTAAGCTAACTAGCCCTAAACAGAAGGGGAGGAAAATACCAAGATCACATTGTAAACAAGTTACAGTGGCCCAGGGCCATCTTAATAGGATTATGGGCCCCTGGGCAAAGTAATGCACCGGGGCCCCTTCAAGCCTGCCCCAATTTTCGCACTTACTCCACAGAATAAGCCCACGTTCACACTGAGGGCGGGTTTAAAATCAGCATTTCAGCCCGACTTCGGGGGCGATTTTATAGACATATGTGCAGGTTCATGCGCAGATATCTTTCAAATCGCCACCAAAAGTAGTGCAGAAACAGGGGCTCAGTCAGTCGGCTCCAGCTTGGTGGCTCTGGTTTTATCCTATAGTTTCTCCACACTACACATGTCTGACTTCTTCCATGACCCCCATCCTGGCGGCACAGCACTCCCACTCTTGGCTCCTCTCAAGGCCCCCCCCAGAGACTGCAGACATGATATAAGACAAGAGATGGTCAGAGACTGCAGACATGGTACTGGAGATAGTCAGAGACTGCAGACATTCTACAGGAGACGGTCAGAGACTGCAGACATGGTAGAGGAGATGGTCAGAGACTGCAGACATTCTACAGGAGATGGTCAGAGACTGCAGACATTCTACAGGAGACGGTCAGAGACTGCAGACATGGTACAGGAGACGGTCAGAGACTGCAGACATAGTACAGGAGATGGTCAGGGACTGCAGACATGATACAGAAGATGGTCAGAGACTGCAGACATAGTACAGGAGATGGTCAGAGACTGCAGACACGATACAAGAAATGTTCAGAGACTGCAGACATAACACAGGAGATGGTCAGAGATTGCAGACATGATACAAGAGATGGTCAGAAACTGCAGAAATGGTACAGGAGATGGTCAGAGACTGCAGCCATGGTACCGGAGATGGTCAGAGA
>BLSH010205259.1:853692-870173 GCA_018402905.1 Glandirana rugosa
ACTAGGTGGGTGCGTCCCCGATCGTAACTGTCACCACTTTTTACAATCGTATGTTTTTATTCGTTTACGTCGTCACACTTTTTCGTTTGACTACATTGTTGTCTTCTGTCCGCTCCAAGGGATGTTGCCCCATACGTACTCCGTCTAGTTTCAGGTATATCATCTCGCTAAACATCGGATATGGATAAATTCTTCTTCTTTATTCCGTCTTTGGTCCTCCTTCTATTCCTTTTTCCATCGGGATTCTTTTAAGCGTTTAAAGGCTTAATGGTGTAAAGGCTTAAAGGCTTAAGAGTTTTGTTGTTTTTTTTGCTTACCTTGCTTTTACTTTTGATTGTAAAAAAGGTCGGTAGATCAAACATCTAGGAAAAGGTGAATAGGAGTACAAATTGGTGTTGTCATGGACCGTGCTTTTGGGGGATGTTGCATGACTGAGTAATTGTCATTCAAAGTGTGATAGCGCTGAAAGCTGAAAAATGGCCTGGACAGGAAGGGGGTTTTCGTGCCAGGTACTGTTGTGGTTAAACATGAGGATAAGTGGAAAAGGATCTACAAACTAGATGGCTGGAAAAAATGTTAGTTTTCATTTTCGTTCCATTCGTTTTTTTTGTTGTTTTGAGAATTCGGAAATTCGGAAATGTGGTAATTCGGAAATTTGCGAATTTTCTTAGGGCTACCTTTTTCCTTATCTTCCTCCTGGTTTCTGCCTTATTTCTTCTTCTTAAATAGGTATAGGCTACAAATCGCTCTACTATATGGACTTTGATCTGCCTCATGCATACCCCGTTGTAGGGAACCTCGCCTGTCTTCTGTTGTTACATCAGTTTGCTTTTTCACACTGCTGCATTTGCTTATTTTTGTATGCTAACATTTTTCACCACTGTCAATGCTAGCCCCTGCGTGGGTGGATCAATAACATGTTAGCTACTTGTTAAATTGAATGAAAATCACTGAAACAGAAAATGACAAAATTCCAAAAAACTCGGAAGGTCGGAAATTCGGAAGTAAAAATACCAAAAATGTGGTAATTCGGAAATTTGGAAATTCGGAAGTCGGAAATTCGAAAGTAAGAAAGAACATTTGAAATAATAGCTAACTAATAAATAACTATTAAATTATAGGTATTGGAATTTCCCTTTAAATTTGGCTGTTAGTGAATTTAAATCCGAAATGTATCACTAATAGCCACATTTTCAAGGAAATTCCAATACCTATAATTTAAGTTATTTAAGTAGTTAAGGTATTATTAGTTAGCTGTTATTTCCGAAGTTAGCTTACATTTTCGAATTTGGGATTTTCGGCTTTTCCGATTGCCGGATTTCCGAATTACCACAATTCGGATTTTCAGATCTGGCCGATTTTCAGATTACCGAATTTTCGTATTGGAAAAACTAAAATTTGGAAAAATTTGGAAATTTGAAATTTGGAAATTTGGACTCGTCCGAATTGCTGAATTTCAAATAAATTGGTGAAAACTAATTTTTGAACGAAACTAATTGCACAAGCCTACTACAAACTATCTGGAATTCTTCCAGCATTCTGTGGTAGCAACCGAGAGCTACCCAACAGGTCAGCCAAGAGGGGACTAAATTGAGAATGTCATAGAGAACCTTGGGCTAGTAGAGCTAATAGGGCAGGCAGTCCATGATGGCAGAGAAAATGTATAAGGAGCTGCGCTGAAGAAATATGTGGCCAGTGTGAACTTAAAAGGCTACAACATTTAGTGCACAATGTTAAGAGATCTGAAACCCTTAGGTTCTGTATGCCTCAAAAGCAGCTGGACATTGAACTGTGGGCTTACAGCATCATGTAAACAAGAGTGCATATAAAGTTTAAATTATGACTTCTGGTTAGCTTGTTCTTGTTCAGCACTGAGTACTTTTTGCCTTACTGAGTAGTAGACAGGAAGAGTTTCGCCCTGTAATTACAATAAAGTTGCCAAGTGTTGTTAGAGCAATCTTTATTAAAAAAAAAAAAAAAAAAAGCCTTATGGCAAGTGTCTTTTCAGAAAATGTTGAGCAATACTACTATAATATGCTACAGTATATGGAATAAAGTAATATAAGTAACAGTTCTGGCATATCTTGTCATCTTTCTGCATTCTGTAAGTTTCTGAATAATTGATTCTCAAACAAAATATCCCATACTATGTTCTGGAATCACGTACAGATAATTTACACATGCCTGGCAAAAAGAAACATGGAACTCCAAATCAGAAAGCCTAGGGGCACAGGGATGCTTGCAACCCTTCTTGAAATAAAAAAGGGTAGAGAAACAGGACAAAGATGCATTTAAAGGGGTTGTAAACCCTCGCCATTTTTCACCTTAATGTATTCTATGCATGAAGGTGGAAAAACTTATCACCTGCAGCAGCCCCCCAGCGCCCCCCATTTACTTACCTGAGCCCGGTCGTTCCCACGCTGGGGACGAGCACATCCGCTCCAGCCTTTGTCTCGGTTTCTGATTGGATAGATTGATAGTAGGGGAGCCATTGGCTCCCGCTGCTGTCAATCAAGTTCAGTGGCGCGGGAGCCGGGGGCTGGTCCAAGTCCTGCTGTCTGTGTCAAGGGACGCAGCAACAGGACACGGGAGCATGCCCACACAAGTGCCTCCAGGGAAAGCGCTTCCCTGATGGGGCACTCGAGAAAGAGGAGCCAGGGACCCCAGAAGAGGAGGACCGCTGCACAGAGGAGGTAAGTATGACATGTTTGTTATTTTAAAAAAACAAAAGATGGACCTTTATAATCACTTTAAGGTTCAAGTGACAATAACTTTTCCAAAATGATCCATTCATGACAGCTGAAAACTTTGCTGTTACAATGATCTTCATTGTAACAGCAAACAAAGAAAATCCCCCCCAGAGTAGTAAAGCCTTACTATGGTGACACTGAACTACTCTGTTGAAAGTATGTAAAAAAATAGTAAAAAATTAAAACAAATGTTTTAAAAAATGTAATAATTTTTTTATTTATTTTTTAACATACTGTAACCAGTCAGTGTCCCTGATCACTGCCACATCAGTCATATGATGATGCTCTACTGCCCTGGTGATCAGTATGTAAAAAAAAAATGTGAAAAAAAAAATGTATTCAATTTCATTTTCAAAATAATTTTCACAAAAGAAATAGAACTTTAAAGACCTCACCATACCTCTTCGTACTGTCCTGGTATTTTAGGGCCTCAAGAAATTAGATAGGCTGCCAGTACATCAGAATCATACATTTTCAAAAATACAGTTGTGCCCATAAGTTTACATACCCTGGCAGAATTTATGATTTCTTGGCCATTTTTCAGAGAATATGAATGATAACACAAAAACATTTCTTTCACTCATGCTTAGTGTTTGGCTGAAGCCATATATTATCACCTGTGGTCAGTTTGCTTGTAGTGTGTGTGTGTGTGTGTGTGTGTGTGTGTGTGTGTGTGTGTAAAAGGTCAATGGGTTTCTGGACTCCTGACAGACCCTTGCATCTTTCATCCAGTGCTGCACTGACCTTTCTGGATTCTGAGTCATGTGGAAAGCAAAAGAATTGTCAAAGGATCTGAGGGAAAAGGTAATTGAACTGTATAAAACATGAAAGGGATATAAAAAGATATCCAAGGAATTGAGAATGCTAATCAGCAGTGTTCAAACCTAATCAAGAAGTGGAAAATGAGGGATTCTGTTGAAACCAAACCACGGTCAAGTAGACCAACTAGGATTTCCACAACAACT
Organism: Glandirana rugosa; assembly: GCA_018402905.1. Taxonomy (NCBI): domain Eukaryota; kingdom Metazoa; phylum Chordata; class Amphibia; order Anura; family Ranidae; genus Glandirana; species Glandirana rugosa. Next base: position 857,408 of record BLSH010205259.1, read on the forward strand.
GCCAGGAAAATTGTTCGGGATGCAAAGAAAAACTCACAAATAACTTCAGGTGAAATACAGGACTCTCTGAAAACATGTGGTGTGGCTGTTTCAAGATGCACAATAGGAAGGCACTTGAAGAAAGATGGGCTGCATAGTTGAGTCGCCAGAAGAAAGCCCTTACTATGTAAATGCCACAAAGTATCCCACTTACAATATGTCAAACAGCACAGAGACTAGCCTCAAACCTTCTGGCACAAAGTCATTTGGAGTGATGAGACCAAAATTGAGCTTTTTGGCCACAACCATAAATGCTACATTTCAAAAGGAGTCAACAAGGCCTATGATGAAATGGTACACCATTCCTACTGTGAAACACGGAGGTAGATCACTGATGTTTTGGGGATGTGTGAGCTACAAAGGCACAGGAAATTTGGTCAAAAGTGATGGCAAGATGAATGCAGTATGTTATCAAAAAATACTGGAGTAACATTTGCATTCATCAGCCAGGAAGCTGCGCATGGGATGTACTTGGACATTCCAACATGACAATGATCCAAAACACAAGGCCAAGTCGACCTGTCATTGGCTACAGCAGAATAAAGTGAAGGTTCTGGAGTGGCCATTTCAGTCTCCTGACCTCAATATCATTCAGCCACTCTGGGGAGATCTCAAACGTGCACTTCATGCAAGACAGCCCAAAAATTTCCAGGAACTGGAGGCTTTTTGCTAAGTGGAATGGGCAGCTTTTCCATCTGAGAAGATAAAGAGCCTCATCCACAAATACCACAAAAGACTTCAAGCTGTCATTGATGTTAAAGGGGGCAATGCACGGTATTAACAACTAGAGCAGGCATCCTCAAACTACGGCCCTCCAGCTGTTGCAGAACTACACATCCCATGAGGCATTGCAAAACTCTGACATTCACAGACATGACTAGGCATGATGGGAATTGTAGTTCCTGAACAACTGGAGGGCCATAGTTTGAGGACCCCTCAACTAGAGTATGTAAACTTTTGATCAGGGTCAGTTGGGTAGTTTCTGTTGTCATTATGATTTAGAAAGTGTACACACCGTTGATTGATAATAAATGGCTTCAGCCAAACACTAACCATGAGTGAAAGAAAAGTTTTTGTGTTATCATTCATATTCTCTGAAAAATGGCCAAGAAATCATAAATTCTGCTAGGGTATGTAAACTTATGAGCACAACTGTATATGTACCATAGTTTGTAGATGCTATACCTTTCACACAATCTAAATAATATACACTTATTGGGATTTTTTTACCAAAGACATGTAGCAAAATACATTTAGGCCAAGATTTATGACGCAATTTGATTTTATTAGAAATGTTTTATAACTAAAGGTAGAAAATATCAAGTTTTTTTCAAACATTTTGGTAGTTTATCATTTATATTTCGCAAAAAATAAAAAAACCCATTGGTGGTCAAATACCACCAAAAGAAAGCTTTACGTGTGTGAAAAAAAATTATACAAATTTAATTTGCGTACATTTTTGCATGCACCGCGCAATTGCCAGTGAAATAGTGCAGTGGTGAACAGCAAAAATGCCCCTGTCATGAAGGGGGTAAAACCTTCCAGAGCTCAAGTGGTTAATGCCCCTGTAATCTATTTTACATGAAATTGTTTCTTATTGTGTTTTTCTGACTCCTTGTAATGTTTTCTGATAACTCCTGAACCTCTCCTTTTCTTTGTTCGGAATGAACAGTGTGAAAGAAGGGTTTAACATGGTGTGTTGGCAGCAGAGATTACACAGAAGCCAAGGTGATTGAGAACAGTGTACTAAGAAAGTCCCAACATTGCACAATTAGGCCCGGTGGGTAGGTACAGCCTGCATGGGCCTCTAAACGCAACAATAGCAGGGGAATGCTATCTTGAAATGATGGCGGCAGCTTCTGCAACAACTGGCCTGGCCAGTCCACACCCAAACGGGAGGCTACCTAATTGGAGGTAGGGTATTCCCTGCAATTTCCCTACTCCTCTGGAGCCTCTCCTTGCACTATTCCTGACAGACAAGGAACTTGTTCCTACATTGACCACTTGCATAATGTGAGCCAATTCAGGGGACCAGGGCCTTAACTAGGCTCTGCCCTCACCCATGATGGTCATGAAGGTCAATCGGACAGCTGTTCCCCCGGTGACCGCAGGAAATCATAGAGGACTTCCTTTCTCTTCTGAATTGCCGCTTTGCTTGAGCACCTACAGTGGAGACTGCAGACTGCACCTGCCTACAAGTGAATGTTGGTTGTGATCATGTGCAGTGCTCTATACATACTACACATTCCATAGTATATAGTCCGAATCCCATCTCAGGAATAAGCAAGAGAGGGTGGCTATGTTCCTACATACAATGGGACCATAGAGAACAAAGGTAGCCACCCTCTAACAAAAAGCCCTATCACAGCATAAAACAAAGGAATTTGGAGGAGGTTGAGAGCAATAGAAGGCGCTTTTTGTTATTTTTTTTACACTGGAATAGAGAACAAATTGTCTCCAAGCAAATGGATTTGTTGTGTTCACTGCTGTCCGGTTGAATAGAGAGCAGCCGTGTCTATTTAGAGTGTGCAAACCAAACTTCCTTCACACAGAGAACTACTGGGCCTTCAGTGTAGAAATGGGTATCACACATGTGTAAAATATTATTTTACAGCCACTTACGATTAAAGTGGAAAAGGAAAAAATATATTTGCATTTTTAAACGCTGTCTGCCATTAAAAGAAATTCTGTATACAAAAAAGCAAGCATAGCCATAACAGACCATAGGACTAATCATGCCCAGAACCACAGGAGGCCATGTTTGTAAGGTCTGTCTGATGATATATCCAGACAACATTAGCACTGGCAAATAATCTAAAATAAAATGAATGTCTGGGTCTGTTGGAATTCTGTGAAATCAACTAGTTAGTGCACCACAGCTCTCAGAAATGGATATAAAGAAAACCTGCCAGAAGAGAAACAGAGAAGCTGCCATTGTTCTATCTGAAAATGCCAGTTGCCTGGCTGTATTGCAGAACACTTGTGCCAGGCACAATGCCAAAACATATATGCATAAGGACTTTTTACATTTCTCTGATTCTTTGTCAGTTTAGTTGGTCACTTATGATGAAAACATTTTTAGCCAGTGGGTCAGCAGTGGGCACAGCCTGTTTTTGGCAAGTAATGACAGGTGTATATTAACTCTTTCCTACCCAGCCCCATCGTCCTTTTTAATAGGTTTTTACACCTGGGGTCAGGATGGACTGCCTGATTACGTGACCACTGTGATTGGCTGTCACAGTGGTCACGTGATTAGGAGTCTCTCCCACTGTCTCTCGATCATTACTAGAGACCAGAAGCTAACTACAACATCTTGGTCACTGTGCTGGGAGCACACAGTGAAAGTGCCATCAACACAGAAATCTCTGCTGTCTACGGATGCATATGTGTGGCGTGTGGGTGTTACATATGCATTACAGGGGCAGCAATAGGTTAAGATGGTGGATAAAGTGTCAAGTGGCCACACAATGGGGTTGATTTACTAAAGGCAAATAGACTGTGCACTTTGCAAATGCATTTGCTCCCGAGCTTAGTAAATGAGGTGAAGCTACACTTTACAAAGAATACGCAATCACATGGAAAGAAAAAAAGAAAAAAACAGCCTTTTTGCTTGCACATGATTGGATGACAGAAATCAGCAGACCTTCCCCTTATTTACTAAATTCTGGAGCAACTGGAATTTGCAACGTGCAGTCTAGTTGCCTTTCGTAAATCAACCCCAATGATTGTTTACTCAGAAAAGAAAGGCTTTAAGCCACTATAGCCTATAGCTATATAAACAGTGCTTTCTGGTGTGAGCTTTATACAGTAGTCTATATAGTACTGAAATGGCAGTTTTGTTTGAATTACCTTTGATATTGGGTGGTTACTCTATGTACAGCTCTTATATATTATGCACTAATTGCACTGGATGTACATTAATTGCGATTTTGGGTTGCCTGTGGGTGTTGTTGCTATGGACTGCGGTATTTGTGTCATATGCAAGGCAGCCAATCTGTCAAGAGAAGGGTGACTGGCAGGGGTGACAGTTCCTCTGGTAGTGGTAGGTGCTTGGCACCTCCATTAGCAGCCGGTTCCCCACTCCTTGGCGCCAGACCAGTGGCGGCAAAGAAATGCCACCCCCCAGGGGGGAAATGAATGCAGAGAACACCCCCCACACAAGACGGACGGCCTCCTTACCTGCCTCTGATCTCCCCTCCTCCTACCTCCCCTGTCCGAGCCAGGGAGTGCTGGAAAACATCCATGACATCGATGGCTGGTGGGTCGGTTGGTCTTCTTCTCCAGCCGTGCTCTCTTCTCTCCTCCTCCTCCCTCCTCCTCCTATGTATCCAATAGAATCGCCTGTCGTTTCGGCCAATCGGGAAACTGGTCTCAAGACCCACTTCCTTTGTGGCGGGGAGGAGCTTTAGTGTGAAAATAGTGAATATTCATTTGTGGTTGTCACGCAACAAACACCCCCCCATTGGAATCCATGGGTCTGGTATGCCTGCATGTAGATCGGGGGGGTGGACGCATGGATAAGGGGGGCCACGCCCCTGTGCCCCTAATGGATGGGCCTCCACTAGACCAGACTCACATTACAGAGTGCCTAGATACCCAGCCTGGAGTCACGGGAGAAATGAATGAGGTACCTCGGGAGACAGAGACCAAGCACAGTGGTTGGAGAAGGAGAGAGAGCATTTCCAGTAACACATAGCAACCATGGGTTTGGGTCACTGGAAGAGAGGTGACATTTGGGCCCGGCGCCACCATAAGGCAGCCTTAAGGCACCAGGAGAGGGGGGGCGCTAAAGCTGGGGGGGTCATCAAGAAGTGCTTATGCTGATGCTGAGCGCAGCTCAACACAGCTCACATGGCGCACGTTGACAGGCAGCATTGAAGCACAGCCACAGGGCACTGTGTGTAAACTTCAGCTGTTCCCCATCACAAGCTTCCACTTGCTCTCCCGGCTGCCCCTCCTCCCTCCTGCTCATTCTACATTTCATCTCCTCAGGGAATACAACAGCCTCTCTGCCTCCAGCCCCCCGCCCAAAATAAACAAGCCCCTCCTACCTGGGCTGTAGCAGAAGCATTCCTCGAGTCCAGCAGGGAAAATTGCCGCTGAACTGGAGCGTGTAAGATGAGGAGGAGGAGCCGAGTGAGACCAGGGGGAACTGGTCAGCAGGCATGGCGGGGATCTTCTGTGGAAGATATGCAAAAAATGCTGTACTGTGTTTGACTGTCGGTGGTTCTAAAGCTTGCTGCATGTAAATGAAGACCCGAGGAATAGATGGTGTATGGGGACATTGAAGTAAACATAGGAACAGAGCAAGGAAAAAAGAGAGATGGGGACACCTACTTCCTGGGGACACCTGTTCTGTGGGGACACTCTGACGGGGACACTTACTTCCTGGGGACACTGACAGGGACACCTGTTCTCTGGGGATACCTGCTCTGTGGGGACACTGACGGGGACACCTGCTCTGTGGGGACACTCTGACGGGGACACCTGTTCTGTGGGGACACTCTGACGGTGACACCTGCTCTGTGGGTACACTCTGATGGGGGCACCTACTTCCTGGGGACACCTACTTCCTGGGGGCACTCTGACAGGGACACATGTTCTGTGGGGACACTCTAACGGGGACACCTGCTCTGTGGGGACACTGACGGGGACACCTGCTCTGTGGGGACACTCTGACGGGGACACCTGATGTAAGGGGTACTCTGATGGGCACACCCAAACTATGGGGGGCACTCTGATGTCATGTGATTTAAAGGGGTACTCTGATGGGGGAACCTGATCTATGGGGGCACTCTGATGGGAACACATGGTGTTAGAGGGAAAATGATGGGGTGACCTGATGTAAAGGGACACTCTGATAGGGATAAATACTGTTGAAATGCTACAGAAATTGTATGTTTCTCATTTCATAGCACAATTCTGAGATTTGGACCTTGATGGAAGAAAATGTTAGTGACCCGACCACCTTGAATTTTAATTCAATACTCCTGATATATAAATGAATGGAGCGCAAACAAAAGTCTATGCCATATGGGGGTGGGGGGTTGCATTGTGGAGTGGAGGGGGTGTCGGCAGAATGGTTGGGGGGGGGCACCAAAATGCACCTTCGCCTGAGTAGACAAATATCCTCGCACCGGCCCTGGGTGACATGGATTGGTGGAGACCGGAACAGGCTCAGCGGTACTGGCGTAAAAATTCTACACACCTGAGAAGTGGTGTCCTCTGTGCATGAAAGTGTTTAAAGTGCAATCAGTGTAATGGATTCAGCACGGACAGCAAGGAGTTAACAGTGTCATTGCAGCTCCTGGAGACCTGTCTTAATGTTGACTATCACATGACCACAGCTGCCTACCTTGGTTTAAGCATTAGTGAATGCAGTTCCACTTCTCCCTCACATGGGCACCTAAGCCCTGCCCACAGGTTGAATGACACTAAACATACTTTTAACTTGGAAAAAACTCCAGAACCAGAGTGCAGGGAAGTATTTCATCAAAAGCTACTTTTTTATTTTAAGAACTGCTAGACTACATATATATTTAAAAAAAAAAACTCAGTTCCACTTTAAATTCCCATTTAGCCAATGCCATTTGTTAAAGGCAAGTTATTCAACTGCGCTCCTTGTTCACATAACATGAAATTCCTTTCTGACCCCAGGAAATGTCACAGAGGTCCGGTGCGGAGAAGGCAGACAGAAATGATTGAGGAGAAACATACTTTGCCCAAACATGGGAAGCATTGGACTTTTGTGGCCATGCAGGATGTGCATATCTGTATGGTTTGGAATTGAGATTCCCCCAGCTATGAAAACAGAGACCTTGGATCAGAAAGGTGGAGATCTGCATTCTATGCCAAGCTACTGAAAGTTGTCTGTATCAGTCTTCCCACACACCCCAAGTCTCCAAAACACAAGAATCTGGTGATTTAACAGCTCCCAGATGGAAGCAGATATGGGATATAGAGATTACACAAAATGTAGATTGCCTTATAAGGTGTGAGCTTTAAAGATGGGCATACTTTGTTCCTATAACGTGCCTTAGAATTCCGATAACCGTGCCTGCTAATGGAATGCACTGTGGTTTTTCTGTCTATTTTTCCTGGTATAATATAACTTAAAATATACCAACTCCAGGAAGACTTGGTGATGCAGATAAAGAAGATTATCTAATACCTAACGCACAAACCATCAGTTCAGTATTAGTATTATAGGGAAACTCTAGCCTATTTACACATTTTTGAAATATAGATGTGAGTTTAGTCGGTTTAATATAAATAATCATATTAGCAAGAGTTTATGTTTTAAAGAGCTTTTTTTAACTATCATTCTTAAATATATATATGTTGCTTGTTAAATATACAGTCTCTGCTTCCAGATTTGTAATACAATGCAATGACTGTGCTTTACTGCTAACCTTCTTAAAAGGAACATATCATGTTTTATATATTTTATGTACAACTATAAGGCTCCATGCACACTGGATGCTAACTGGGCTCTCTCGGCGTCGGGCAGGAGACGCTGCTTAGAAAACATTCTTTTGCAGAGTTTTGTAAGCAGCGTTTATTGGTGTTTAGCGGGGTTTATCAGCGTCGGCGGTTTTTGGCATTTTTTTTTCTTCATGAGCTTCCATTGACTGCAAAAAACACCGGACGCCGATAAACAGTCATTTAGTGGCGTGTATGAGCGTTTAGCGTTTCTTTTGTGGTCAAAAGAACGACTTTTGAACGCCAATTCAGGGCGTTCAGATAACAGCCCAAAAACGCCACTGCTGTTAAATGACAATTAACGTCCATGTGTGCATGGACACATAGGATAACATAAAGGGGCATTTTTGGGCCAAAAATGGTCGTTTATCAGATACAGTGTGCATGGAGCCTAAGGCCTCATACACACGGGTGTATTAAAAAAAATAAACAAAACGTGGGGCCCGATGTCAGGGAAAAATCTGCATTTTTTTCAGCGTTTTGCATCAGCGTTAATGCGCGTTAGTGAGTGTTGGCGTCAATAGGTGTTTTTTTTAAAAAAACATTCCTCTGCTATTTTTCAACCTGAAAACTTTGGCGTCAAAAACGCCGGTTAATGTCGGTACGGCATTAGTGGGCGTTTTGCCGGCTCATTGTCAAAAATGCCAAAACGATACAGATTCGGAACGCACTGGTCCTGCGCTCTATTTACAGTTCACTAGCGCCGATGCCCTTTACAGCTCAAAAACGTTGGCGTTTTTAAGGGGCCATTGAATAACATGAAGAGCTGTAAAAAATGCTAAAAAACGTAGCTGTAAAAAACGCCTATGTGTATGAGGCCTTAGATCAAGCTCCATTCCATGCGTTTTTCAAACTATCCTTAGCAACCTTACTGAAAAACTTGTTGGTTACACAGCTAAATAGCTTAAAGCGGTTATATCCCTGTGTAAAAAAAAAAGAAAACACCTGCAAGGCAAAAGCATAATGAACTAATATGCACCGCATACTAGCTCATTATGTAATACTTACCTCAAAGCGACGCTACTGCTGGTCCGCCTGGTCCCCACAGAGGGAGCTGACATGTTCCCTCTGTGGATCCTTCCGGGTTCACGGCTCCGGCGCTGTGAATGGCATGCGCGCTGGAGCCCGTCATTACGGCGGACTTTCCGGGCCTTCACCGGCACATCACTGCACATGCTCCTGCTGACGTCAGCGGTGCTTGCAGTGAGAATATCTCCTAAACCATACAGGTTTAGTAGATTTTTTTTTTCCTACAGGTAAGCCTTATTATAGGCTTACCTGTAGGTAAAAAGCAAATTTAGGTGATACAACCGCTTTAAAGTGTTACTAAACCCACAACAGTAAAATCAGTCTGTATATGCAATAAAGCATGCTTGTTATACTCACTGTGGAACCTAAGGGGTTAATTCTTTGCATTGTGTAAAAGGCTGCGTGGTCCTATCTCTCCAATCCTCCTTTTCTTCCACTGACTTCAGTCCATTTCCTGATAGAAAAGAGCATTAGGGGACAAGCTGCACATGCTCAGTTTGGTGTGTTTTGCTAGAGTTTTTTTTTTCCTTTGGAGTGTGTATGTGATCAGAACAGGGCCAATCAGCACTGTTCAAACAGAGGGTCAGGGGTCCTGCAGTCTTATAGGATGATCAGGGTAAGATGAAAACTCCTCCTACAAGCCTTACCCAGACACTGATACAAGTCACAAGAATAATATATCCTGCAGATGAAAAAAGGTATTTAGCAGTTTATATTTAATAAAATAATTGCATTTCAATGTTCTGTGTACTGTGAGAGACCAGATATAGTGAATTCAGGGTCCTGTTTAGTAACACTTTAAAGCGGTTGTAAAGCTTTGGAGGTTTTGGGGTTTTTTTTACCTCCAAGGCAAAGGCATAATGTGTTAGTATGCATCACATACTAGCACATTATGTGAAACTTACCTGAAAACAAAGCGTATCGCTGGAGACAGCCTCCATCTTCACCCGTCTTGCTTCTGGGTTCGCGGACTCTGACTACGATGACGTCATTCCCGCGCATGCGTGCTGGAGCCACAATCATGGCACAGGGCTCTGAAGGAGCTTCCTTCAGAGCGCATACGCCAGTGATGTCACTGGCTGCATGTACAGTAAATATCTAGTAAACGGTGCACGTTTAGGAGATATTTACACTACCTATAGATAAGGCTTATTATAGGCTTACGCTTACCTATAGGTAAAATTCAAAGATGGAAGCTTACTTCCTCTTTAAGTGACTCTAGCACTTTGACCATCCAGCGAAAAAGGATAGGTTCTCTTGATGGCCCACCTCTCCGACTCACTGATTCCTACCTTTTCCCCTTTCCTTTGTTCCTCTGTGCAAATCCTTGATCTAATGCCTGTGCACAGGGTTGGCCTGTGTTGGAGTTTACACAGTGTTAATTATATTGGTCCCCCCCTTCCCCATGACACTGTCTGGGCTTGGTGATTGGCTGCTCAGGTACAAACATCACATTTTAGGAGTAGGGGAAGAAGGTCATCTGGTGTCACATACCTTTAAGTACAGCGTATTACCATAGATGAACAGAGTGGTGGGGGAGTACAGCAAAAGTTAGTATTGTCATGATGACCTGTCATGTGGAAAAGTGACTTATTCTCTTTAAGCTCAAATTAATAGGCACAAGTGAATAAGCCAGGAAAGCGACTCATCATCCCCCTCCCTCCCTGCCTGTTCAGATAGACAATACAAAATTTGGTCAGAGAGTCTGAAAGGAAACAGTATCTGCAGTGTTCTTTCTTTTTAGAAAATCTATAATACTCTGTGCATTCTGTGTCAGGGGCACAGCCTTTGGTAAATGTTTTTGTAAAAAAAAAAGAATTTATATGCATAGGAAAAAACATATACACATAGGGTTAAAAGCATGTAGCCTTTAAAAATGAAAATAAAATTTACCCAAAACCATTTTATTTTACCAATAATATAGGCCAGAGGGGATCCATATCTGGTGTGACTTAATGGAACAGTGTCACTAAACCCACATTAAAAAAAACAATCAATAAACAGTATTTTGCATACTGTTCATACTCACTCAGTCACTAATGAGATTTGTTTTCTATATTCTGCAAAAAGCCTAGTTGATCCTGTTGTTCTCTATCTCCAACTTCTGTCCATTTCCCCAATTCAGCTAGGGATTTTGCAGCTGTGGTGGCAACTCTGCACATGCTCAGTTTTCAGTGAGTTTCTATGCTTAGCATTTCCTCCCTATCACATCTTAGAAGCCCATGCGACTATAGAGTCCCATATGTGGGCGTATACACAGTAATAAATGACAGCCTACTCCCTCCCTCCTCCATGCCCACTAAGCAGCTAAAAACAATAGGGGCAGGATATTACATGTAGATTAATGAAGGCTTCACCTCCCACTTATTCTAAGACACAGGCTGGAGGGGTGTGACACAACCTGTGATGGGCAGAACCATGTTATTACCAAAAATAATAAAGATTTGATTTCAAATATATATTTGTATGACAATTTAAAACAGTTATTATTAATTAATTATTTATTGATACTCTGTATCCCAAAGGCTGTTTTATTTTTATTTTGAACATGTGACCATGATTTAATAAGTATTGCTGAATCTTGGCTTTATTCCTCACATGACTGGACTATTAATATTCCAGGCTATGCTCTCTTCCGGAGACAGGGTAAAACGGAAAGGAGGCGCAGTAGGGAACCAGCTGTGAAGCCACAAGGCATCACTGCCGGTTCCCTTACCACAAATGGCGGCGGCAGCAACCGACAGCTGATGGAAACATCGGCTGGGGTGACGACATCGCTGGACTCCAGGACAGGTAAGTGTCCTATTATTAAAAGTCAGCATTTACAGTATGTATAGCTGCTGACTTTTATTTTTTTTTGTGCAGGAGCAGAACTCTGCTTTAAATGACCAGTGTATGTTAACAACATGGTGACAACACTATAATTCACAGGGAATACACATGCATGCAGCTAGAAAAATAAAAGGAAAAAAAATAAAGGTGATTGAGCAGTCTTCATTAAATTATTTTAACGTAAGTCCATGTCTGCTGAAACCTATATGATAGTTATCAGACAGAACAAGAAGTGATGGGAAATCTACCTACCGCCTGTCTATCTGATGGATTTCAGACAGAACCTGTGTTGTGGGGCAGAAATGAAAAACACATTTTCTTGCAGCATGAGGAAATTTGTACTGTATTGATTGTCTGTGTCCTCATTAAGAGAATATTTGCTCCCACTTTCTGTCCAGGTTACAGGTATCAGACAGAGCCAGCACAGGAAATAGTGGTAACATCAATGTTGTGCAACAAGCTCAGTGTTTATTAGTTTGTCTACTAACAACGGCAATGAAACTGAATTCTTATTGACATTCTTGGGAATTTACCTGAAATTGACTGGTAATGATGGCTTTTTTTGATGTGGTTACCGGTTTTTAGGCTTCATAGAAAAATCTCTGGCTAAACAAAATGTCACACCGTCAGCACCAAAAGTGTCACTGGGAGCAGACCTAAGCCTTGGAGAAGAAGGAAGGTTGGACACTGAGAGGCATAACAGCGAGAATGTCTATTCTGCCCCACGTTCATGTATTTTTTATGTCATGTATTCAATCGCATTAGGCTGTTATTGTTTTATAGTATATGTATGTAGAGCTTACCCCCGTAGGACCGGCTGAGTTTGAGGATATAATTTACTACTCTGACAGTACAACCCTTTGCACGCTCGTATCTCCAGTTGTCTAGGGGTATATTGAAATAAGTTGAACAGCGACAATCAAAAATATGAATAAGCAGGCAGACTCTCAGGCAAAAATACAGGGAGACAGCATAACAGGCCGCAGCCTCTTCTGAACATTCTGACACGTGGCTGTCTCACTTAGCAACCCCAAAAACGAACATTACACTTGCGGATCTGTAGAACTCCCTCTTAGTTCTCTAAACTTCAGTGGATCCCAATTTAGCAACAACAGTATGTACTCACAAACATGTAGAACTCTCTCACAGTTCTCTGGGCTTAAGTGGATCCTGACATAGGAAATGAGCAGAGTACACTCACGGGTCCATGGAACTCTCTCAGTCCCCTTACTGAAGCAGATCCTGGGCAGGCGCACCACAACACTTTACATCTTCCGGACAGGCATGGGTCTCCTGGATAGGCCTAAGGACTCAGGCCTGGCTGCCATGAGGCTTCTGTAACGCAGGCCCCTCCCAGCGAACTGGGAGAGCGACTGGGGCCTAC
>BLSH010205259.1:882976-898289 GCA_018402905.1 Glandirana rugosa
TCCCTTTAAAACCGAACACATACTAATTACACAGGATCTGTGGCTGATTAAGGAGGATTGAGGTTGAGAACCACTGCCATAGGGGATACCAAATATGTGCCTCTCTTCCAACACACATAAATTCAAAAATTCTCTTCAAGCCAGCCCTTTGCTATACAGCACATACCAAATCCAAGACATGCAGAAATGGCCAGAATGTGTTGTAGAGTCTTTTATGTAACCTTGGAAGATATGGAATTAGAAGGCTTTTATCCCTTTTATTGTACGGATTTATGACACTAAATTCATTTTCTGGTTGCACTTCATACAGAAATATTACAATGTCCTTTAAATAGATAACTACGTAATGCAAGGGCCTAAGCAAATCTGAAAAGTTCATACAATCAGATTGTATGACCCTTTAAGCCTCTCCTACTGATAGCACAATTTAGCCACATTCATGATTCGGCTCAATACGCCGCTATGCTGATATAATGCCACTGGAAACTATACACACCCACAATTCGCTCGCTCGTTAAATAAGTCTGGCTGTTTGATAAAACCACCAAGTTACAAATAATGAAAAAGAGGAATTAAAAGATATAACCATTCCACCATAATTGTAGCAGTTTTGCCCAGCCAAACTCTGTAAAGACTGTAAAGACTACAGGAGAATAAAAGAGTTAATGGCGCACTGCCAAGCTGATGAGAAAACAAATTTGGAAAATGGTCTCACATTCTTAAAGAAATAATTAGCTGAAAAACACGAGAGCAGCATTACTGTTTTTGTAAGGAAAAAATATCCTGCTTATAACTTTGGTTTATTGTCATGTCTCAGCACATTCAGTACACCCCACCTGCTAACAAACCACACTGCAGGAAACAGTGGGTCTCTTATAGAAATTAGAGTGCATGAAAAATAGTGATCTTGTTAATAGCTTCCAAAGGACATTTTTTTTATCGTTGTCTAGGACTCATTCCCACCACAGTACTACAGTACAATGCACTACAGTACAGTACAAGTAAAATGTATGGTCCTGGGAAAAAAAATGTTTACAATGGAAATTATTCCTATTCTGCTGTGTTGTAATGTGCATTGCATGTTGCAATTTTGGTACATTGACCAATGTTTTTTTTCTAATGAAGAAAATATAAAGGGGCCCTTTAAAATGTAATGCATCTGAAAACATGTAGTAACATGTTTTATTGTAGTACATGCACATCCAAGCCCATGTGGTAGGGTAGGAATGAGCTATTAGGTTTGTAAGGGGGTGTCGGGAAGGAAACAGGTTTTCATCTACCACGTCTCCCCATTACTGTAGGTATGGCACAGCCCACTCTTTGACTGCAATTGGTCTCACTTTCCCCATTAAAACAAAGTGTTACTGTGTGGAGCAGAGAACAGTAACATGACCACTGCTGTGCTCTGTGCAAGGAAACCTGGTGTATGACTGATTTGTCCTCTGCACCAAGCTTCTGTGGCTATTTTGGTTAAAGTGTATGTAAACTAGGGTGACCACATTTGCAAACTGCCATTCAGGGACCCCCCCAACGCTCCCTCGCTCCCGCCCAAAAAAAAGATGATTTTTGATACTTTTTAATTGCCCCCATATGTCAGCCTCATTTTTTTATTGCCCCCGCGGTCAGCCTCATTTTTTATTGCCCCCCCCACTTTGCCAGCCTCATTTATTACTACTGTCCTTAGCCCCATTGCCCCATCTTGTCACCTCACCTAACCTTTTCCATTAAGGTTCTATTTACTCTGCTCACCTTCTAGACTGGTCTGGTGCTGGTGAGCAGTTGAGCGCCAGTCTCTGTCCCCCCTGGTGACTGGTCCAGCAGTCAGACGGCTTGGGCCGTGAGTGGGAGGAGGAAATATGTTGGGACTCGGCCAGGCAGGGCAGGGCAGCCGTGGGATCTAAGCCAACCAGAGCCAACATTACAGAATGGGGGGGTGGGTGAAGACTAGAGGAGATTGTGACACACAGTGAAGACACTCTCTGGCTGCTCTCTCTGGGTGCTGCAGCGGCCGGTGGAGAAGGAGAGGAGGTGGGTGGAGGACTCATCTTGGAATCGAAATGCAGGGCAGCAGCACTGGGTACAGGCCCAGCCTCGCCCTTCCTTTCTGCGAATGTGATGTCACTGGTGGGTAGACGCCAGGTGGGGCGGCACTAGCAACCAGTTTGGAAATTGGCTATTAGGGTGGTGGCTGACTGGCTGTGGGTCCTCATTTCATTCAATGAAGGTGCCCGGGACACAAATGTGAATTGCGGGACAGTCCCGGGCAATCCGGGAAACGTGGGCACCCTAATGTAAACCCGAAAAAAAAAAAATTACTGACACTGCTACCTTGTATAGGAGAGGATATCATGTCATCTGTGCCCATTTTTGCCACGAAGAGTTAATCCAACTCTGAGTAATACCCTTATCTTTGTTCAGTAGGAAAAAAAACAACTGAGGGAGAAATAGGAGTAGTTTCATCCCATGCTGTGTGACTGACAGGTCATTTTCTTATCTCCTGCACGGAGCAAAAAGAGCCTCACACACCCCCCTTCCCACCCAGGTCTCAGTATAGAGCTGGGTGGGAAGGCTTGTGACATCACAACTCCACCCACGAGCTTCAGCAAAGAGAGACACCCACTGATTCCAGTGTTTTGCAAGTCTGCTACTGCTGAAAGGGGTGACATTTGCAAGGTAGGGGTACATGCAGGAGGCTTGCATGTACATATACATTAATACTGTGCCATTAGTTTATACTGGGTGAGTGGTGGGTTTACATCCACTTTAAGCCAGTACCTACTAATGGCACCGAAACAGCCATATGTCTTGTTCTATGCTATGTTAATCCAGACCTACTTGGGAGAGAGAAGCGGCAACATCATGTGCAGCCTGCAGCTTTGAGTAGGACTCGGGTAGGCTCCCCTTTGGGAGGAGCAAATTATTGCCCTGCCACATAGCTTCAGTAGACATGGAAATTAAGTAGCCCTGTAGAGGGAATATGTAAGTTTGCTCTGGACTGAACTTTTTCCCTTTGTAGGCCTACCCTACTATGGGCTAAAAACATCATCAAGGACTTTGTTATGGACTTCAACAGCAATGGCACAGCTGCGTAAATTAAACGTTAGTATGCTACCGCTCTATAATAACACAGAAAACTAGCCAAAAGCAACTTGGTGGTAGATTAGATATATTATGACAATGCAATCAAACAATGTGTAAATCATTAAACAGACAAATAAATGGGTTAAAAGATGCTGTAATAGATAAAGTGAACACTAACCCATAAGATGGCAATTGACTATAGTCAAAATAAAACAACTATAGTAATGTTAAACCAAATTATAACTGGCACAAACAGGATTAAAGTATCGGCAGCAACTAGGCCCACAAAAAATAAAAGTCCTTGTGTGCACACTATCTATACAGTCCCAATAGCGGGTGGGCGAATGCATTCCTGATCTAGAGGTACCCCTGGAGGTGGCTGAAATGTACCTAGCGACTAATTGTCAGTGTTGGCCGGCTTTTGTTTGGGCTCTTTTGTAAGGTGGTGCTCATGTAGTTGTCCCTTTAAGAGTGTGCAATGGATGGTTAGTGGTCTGCTAAACAAGGAGCAGTTTGTAGTGTATTAACTGTGTCAGTGTTTAGATGAGCACAGATTATGTATCGCACCCCTCCTAGTGCACAAGCATCCGGTCCAGATCCTGTCTCCACAATGGGTGCTCACAAGTCTCTTAGCTCTCATCCTTGCTGGTTCTCCCTTGCAGTAGACACTTATGGCAATGACTCTTTCCAGCTCCGGTCCCAACTTAGCAAGCCTTTTCTCAGTGTCGCAGTTTCACTGGTGCTATGCTCAGTCACCAGAAACAGGTCCGTGTCCTTTCTGGTGTAGGCACAGACACCCCAGTGATGGATCTGCAGCCTCTGGTCCCCGCACTGCAGAAGCTCTAGCACCAGTCTGTCCAGCTTGGCTTCCTCTTGATAAAGATCTGCTCTCTCTAGAATTGTCTGGGGAAAAAGTCCTATATTATCCTCCTATGTTGTACAGGGAATACTGGGTTTTTAGGTCGGCAGTTTCATTAGCCTACATTAACTTGTATTGTACTATGTCAGGGATATGCAATTAGTGGACCTCCAGATGTTGCAGAACTACAAGTCCCATGAGGCATAGCAAGACTCTGAAAGCCACAAGCATGACACCCAGAGGCAGAGGCATGATGGGACATTGCAACAGCTGGAGGTCCGCTAACTGCATATCCCTGCACTATGCCCTTTAAGGACCACAGTTCCCAGAATCCATGGTAGCTGCATAGTAGATCCTTCTTCCCCCTGATTAGCTCAGGTCCCCTGCTGCCAGGAGGGAGGGGAGCAGAAATGGGGGGGGGATTTCTCGCAGAGCAGCTCAGGGTGGGAGATGGCTGTTGACACACATCATAGCAGTGGCAGCAGGGAAGTCAAGGAAGAGAGGGACACAGACCGCTCCTCCAGACACTCTGTAACAGTTCGCAGCAGCAGGGTGAACAATCCACATCCAGCAGAGGTGATGAGAGGAGAGCTGGAGCAGGAACCCGCCCATATGGTTGTCACCTTTCTGGTTTTCTCCCGGACAGTCCAGTTTTTGAATGATGTGTTTGGGTTTTCATCTTCTTGAGTCCCGGACACATTATTCACACTGGACTGTACCGAGAGTGACAAGTCTGCTCACCATCTGATGTGTCTCATTTCATGAAGGCAGCCTGTTTCAGCATGGTGGATCAAAGTTTACACACACAGGAAGAAGAGGGGAGAGCAGGGAAAAATGTGTAGTGATTGGGGGGTTAAGAGGAGCTGGGAGTGCTCTTTGGCAGGGGAAGGGACTTATGCTAGAAGTGTGGGTTGGATTTGAAATCTGACAACCCCTTCTAGCACTAGCCCTCTCCCCTCTCAAAGCACCCCCCAGCACACATTCGACCCTCCTAACACCCTTGCACTAGCCCTCTCCCCTCTTAAAGCACCCCCCAGCACATATTTGACCCCCCTACCCCCATTCTTGCACTAGCCCTCTCCCCTCACAAAGCACTCCCCCTGCACATATCTGACCCCCCCAAGCACCATCCCCAGCACATATCTGACCCCCCCGCTGCACTAGCCCTCTCCCCTCTTAAAGCGCCCCCAAGCACATATCTGACTCCTTCCCCCATCTTGCACTAGCCCTTTCCCCTCCCAAAGTGTCCCCCAGCACATATCTGACACTCCCTTGTAGAGCTGCACAATTAATCGTAATAAAATCGCTATCTCGATTCACCCCCCCCGCGATCTCCATCAGGCATTACTGCGATTTTCAGTGCAGTTAATGGAGTATGACTTGCAGGGCGACTCAGTGGGACTTGACTGTAATAAAAGTCAATGCAAGTCACCTGAAGTCTTTTCTAAGTCGGAGCGACTTGAGTCTTTGGGCAGACTGCCAAGTCTGGGCAGAGAGCCAAGTTCTGAAGTCACTGTTGATAAAAGAAGCTAAAAGAGATGCAATGTAATTACTTGAAAGGAATGCACTCCCATGTATAGAAGATGTTTGGTTTAACCATTTAAAGACTACATCTTTTCTGATTTGCTTCTTACAAATAAAAATCCAGTATTTTTTGCTAGAAAATGACTTAGAACCCCCAAACATTATATAATTTTTTTTTTAGCAGAGACCCTAGAGAATAAGATGGCGGTTGTTGCAATATTTTATGTCACACGGTATTTGCGCATCGGTCTTTCAAACGCATTTTTTTTTTAAAAATGACACTTTCAAAAAAAAAAACTAAACAGCGCTGCTAGCCCAATTTTTTTGTATATGTAAGATGTTACACCGCGAGAATCGTGAGAGAATCGTGATCTTTATTCTAAGCAAAAAAATTGTGATTCTCATTTGGCCAGAATCGTGCAGCTCTACTCCCTTGCTAGCTCTAGCTCTCTCCCCTCCCAAAGCATCCCCTTAGCACATATCTGACCCCCTCCTACTAGCACAAGTCCTCTCCCCTCCCAAAGTGCCCCCAGCACATATCCAAGCCCCCCTTTCTAGCTCTAGCTCTCTCCCCTCCCAAAGCACCACATGGCACATATCTGACCCCCCAGCACTAGCCCTCTCCCCTCCCAAAGCTTCCCCCCAGCAAACATCCAACTCCCCTGCAAGCACTAGCCCTCTACCCTCCCGAAGCACCACCAAACACATATCTGACTCGCCCCCACCCCCTGCTAGCACTAGCCCTTTCCCCAGCGCATATATGACCCCTGCATTTTGTACATTAAATATTTAATTCTGTGCAGAACACTCACATTTTGGCCACAGGCAGTCAGCACTGCAGCATTGTGTAGATTTCCTGGTAGGTATTCAATCCTGTTTACATGCCTCTCTTCCAGCTACATCAAGTCAACAGCAATATTCTGTGTCCTTTTTAGGCTGGACTCCCCCCTGTGCATGATACTAAAAACTCTACAACATGTTCTGTTGCTGTCCATTCTATGACAACACTTGCACTAGCTACAGTATGCATTTCTTTCGGTTGCCCTCTGTGTATCGCACATGTATTACTGCCCAATTTGCAAAGCAATGGGCCACATCAGTATATGGTACAAAGCATCCACACTTAGAGAATGCTGTTCTACACACAGATGCTGTGACTATATTGGGTCATTTTGAGTGGCCTCTCTTCTTTGCTATATCTACACTTCTGGATTGGTGCATTCAGATGCCTGCTCCCGTGTTCTTAGTGCCGGCAGGGAGGTCTTAAAGCCTCCAGCTTGGAGCAGCGCTACAAACCCAACATGACCATCAGTAGCAATATTATTATTATAGCCCCCAATAGACAATACCATCACTTGTATAAAAATGATTCTCCCAAAAATAACAACTCCATCAGCAGCAGCAGAATAGCCCCTAAGAAATAGCCCCATCACTAGCAGCATAATATTCTCCCTCCCTTTATCCCTTCATAACTCTTCAGTGTTGAGATTTCACAGGATGTAAATGAGTTCCTTTACAAAACAGATGAGGAACTTATGTGATGTGATTTTGGTTGACTTTTGATAGAAAATTTGTTGATTTTCATTATTACTTGTACCTTGAAAAAGAGAGCCTACATGGTGCCAAAGCTTTGGTAATTTTGCTGGGTACTGTTAATGTAATATTCAATCAAACTGAGTTGGATACTACTGCTAGAGAGCTGATTCATACCAGCCTCTGCATTGCACTGCAGCGGCTGGTGTGTGTTGCGGTGGGGCTAAGATCAGCGCAGTGATGATGCACTGACCTTGGCGCATCACAGTGTTTCCTTATTTTTTTCAAACAAACTTTGTTGAGATGTCACACGGACAACTCTTAAAGTTCAATTGTCAGCCGCGCAGTGTGAGGCAGCAAATTGCCTCGCTCTGTGCTGTACTAATAAAGATTTTTCAGCACACCAAGCATATAGGAGACAAGGAAATCCCATTGCATGTGGTGTGAACCAGCCCTGAGTGTTGGTGAATTTAACATTTTGTATTTCAATAATGGTGTCCCAGACTTCTATCAAAACCCATATATAAATGGATAAATTTGAAGGGGAGTTTCAAATCTGAATTACTTCAAACAGTCCACAAAACACATGCAGCTCCATACATGATACATCATGGAAGTATTAGGAACTTTAACAAAAAAAAAAAAGAAAAGAAATCACAGTAGATAACAATAAATAAAAAGAACTGCGCTC
Organism: Glandirana rugosa; assembly: GCA_018402905.1. Lineage (NCBI taxonomy): Eukaryota > Metazoa > Chordata > Amphibia > Anura > Ranidae > Glandirana > Glandirana rugosa. The sequence continues at coordinate 890,665 of BLSH010205259.1, forward strand.
CAAAGACATGCATGTAGTTTAATTGGGTCCTGTCTAAATTTCCCTGGTATGTGTATGTATGAATGGGAGTTAGGGACCTTAGATTGTAAGCTCCTTGAGGGTAGGGACTGATGTGAATGTACAAGATATACATTACTGTGCAAATGTTAAAGGCATGTGTGAGAAAATGCTGTAAATTAAGAATGCCTTCAGAAATAGAAATGTTAATAGTTTATTTTTATAAGTTAACAAAATAGAAAGTAAATGAACAGAAATCCAAATCAAATCAATATTTGATGTGACCATCTTTTGCCTTCACTACAGCGTAAATTATTCTAGGTACACTTGTATGCAGTTTTTGAATGAACTCGACAGGTACATTGTTCCAAACATCTTGGAGAACTAACCACGGATCTTCTGTGGATGTAGGCTGCCTCAAATCCTTCTGTCTCTGCTTGTAATCCCAGACAGACTTGATGATGTTGAGATAAGGGCTCCGTGGAGGTGAAACCATCAATTCCAGGACACCTTGTTCTTCTTTACACCGAAGATAGTTCTTAATGGCATTGTCTGTCTGTATGTTTGGGGTTGTCTTGCTGCAGAATAAATGTGGGGCCAATCACACACCTCCCTAATGGTATGGCATGAAGGATAAGTATCTGCCTGTATTTCTCAGCATTGAGGACACCATTGGTTATGACCAAATCTCTAACTCCATTTGCAGAAATGCAGCCCCAAACTTGCAAGGAACCTTCACCATGCTTCATTGATGACTGCAGACTGTCATTATTATACCACTCTCCAGCTCTTCGGTGAACAAACTGCCTCCTGCTACAGCCAAATATTTCAAATTTTGACTCATCCGTCAAGCGCACCTGCTGACATTTTTCTACACCCAAGTTCCTATGTTTTCGTGCATAGTTGAGTTGCTTAGCCTTGTTTTCACGTCAGAGGTATGGCTTTTTGGCTGCAATTCTTCCATTAAGGCCACTTCTGGTCAGACTTCTTCGGACAATATATGGGTGTACCTGGGTCCCAATGGTTTCCACCATTTATGTGCTAATGGCACTGCTAGACATCTTCCAATGCCAAAGGGAAGTAAGCATGATGTGTATTTCATCTGCTGCATTAAGTTTTATTGGCCGACCATCTAAAGTCCTCAACATTGCCCATGCTTCTTCAAAAGAGCTTGAACAGCACACCTTGAAACCCCAGTCTGCATTGCAATCTTTGCCTGGGAGAGACCTTGCTGATGCAGTCTGACCTTGTTTCTTGTTGCAATACTCGGTCTTGCCATGGTATACGACCTGTTACATGAAACTGTCTTCCACCTCACTGTTCCTCATTCAGTTTTAAGCCTCGTATACAGCTGTTTCTGTTTCAGTTAATGACTGAGTTTCAATCTACATATAAATTTGAAGATCATTAGCACCTTCCTGGTATAACCAGTTAATTATACACCTGACTGTAATCCTACAAAATCCATGACTTTGTGCTAGTGTACAAAGTTTTCAAGTGTAAGAACTGTTGCTGGTTTGAAGCCAAAGGGTAGTCACACCAAATATTGATTTAATTTAGGTTCTCACTTTGTTTATTTTATCATTTTATAAAATACAATTAAAAAATATATTTTTTTAAAACATTCTTACACCTACCTAAAACTTTTGCACAGTATGTAAAGTGTGGTGTAAAATTGTCAGTGCCTTATAAATACCTGTAATAAAAAAAGGCTGTTGTTTTGTCCTGAATGAGCAAAGCACAAGTAGAGCAGAGTAGAAAGTTTCCATTGTTTTGCTGGAACTGAGCTTTGGATCTCCGGTCTTTTCCTGCTCCAGGGTGCTATGACGGGCTAAGAAAAGGCTGCAAGAAAGTCAAACTGTACACATTATACAGTTGTCGGATCCCCATACAAAAATGAATTTGTGTTTGTTTTAGATTTGAATATGACTTTTTTACTTACTTTTTTTGGCTTCCATGATACAAATTTATTTGGTATTGAAGAGACCCATGTAAATGCTTTCCTATGCTACAGTGTATATATGTCATCTGTATGGCCTAATTGACTCAGGACATTTGGGAACAGTGGGAGATAAGTAATTAATTATTCCATACATGTCCAAATGCAGTTATAAAAAAAAAAAAGATTTTTACCAGTTACAGGGACCATAACCCCTTATCATTAACCGTAAAAAAAGTAACACTTTAAAATTGGCATTTTGGGCATTTTACAAACATTTAAAACTCTAAAACCTTGTATAGTTTCTGAAAGCAGAGAAAGTTGGGCTTAGAAGGTTAGGATCCGAGGTCAGTAACGAAGATGGGCAGCAAAAATAGGCAGACAAGGTTAATCCAAAAGCAGGTCAGACAGAAGCTGGGTCAATAAAGAAAAATCAGTATAAGTTTCAGTTTCAGTAACTCAAGAGCACAGACTCCAAGAGCACCGAGCACTGATCTTGTGCAGAGTTCAGGTTAAAGTGGAACTAAACCCATCAATTTACCAGTTTAAAAAAAACAGTTACATTCCCGACATGCCAGAAATGCTGACTGACAAATTTACTTGTGCTTTCAACCAAACTGTTAAAACATCAAATGGCTGGAGTCATAACTGATCACATGTGCAGCGCCATGGTAGTTGCAGATCAAGCAGAGGTTAAGATGACAGCTTCTTTGGCTGAAAAGGATAGGAGGGTTTAGCTTTAGCGGAATAACCCATTTGGTGCATGTGGACATGCCCACTCTCTTGCGCATACACTGTGTTGTGCACTTGTTGCTGTACATACATGTGCTCACTGCTCACCATTGTACATGTACATGTACTTAGGCTTCAAGAAATGTAAATATGTGCATTAGACTGATGGTTGGCATGGTCTGTGTGTTTCAAACACAAAAAACAAACTAAAACCATGATTAGTTCACATAAGTACAATATAATTCACATATTTATCTTAAAGACTGTGATATCTCAAGCCTTAAAATTTTGTTTATTTCAAGATAAAACTTACCTTATCTCTTTACTTATTTATTTTTGTTGCTGCCTAATCAAGTCGCTTACATACTGTCCAGCCACTATAAGGCTTCATGCACACAGGACGTTAAAAAAGTCCTAAAATGGCAGTAGCTTATCAGTGATTTTTTTCCAGCTTTTTTTTAGCGTTTTTGCACCGGCGTTAATGAGCATTAGTGAGCGTTAATGAGTGTTTTTTAGCGCTGGCATCAATGGGCGTTTTTTTTTCTTTTTTTTTATTCTTTTTTCAATGGACACAAAATGTCCAAAAACATTGGTGAGTGGTGTTAGTGAGCGTTTTTGGGCGTCAGACCATTTTTACAGCTGAAAAACGTCCAAAAGAGCCCTCTGGTCTTGTTTTTTTTTTTACAGCTCAAAACGTCACTGCTAAAAACAGTTGATAACAAGGATAATATGATGGAGTATTTAATGACTGTAGAAAAAAATGTGTGCAGCTGAAAACTGCAGCTGTAAAAACATCAAAATATGTCCTGTGTGCATGAGGCCTAAAAATTTGTGGCTATTGTGTCTAAGATGATGCACTCTAATGCCTCGTACACACGGGACGACGATCGTACGTACGATCGTCTCAAATCGTATGTTGGATAATGTAACTTGCATACTGACTGCACTACACGAACTTACGACCACGGAAAGAACGTTCAGGTGCATGTAATTAGCATCTGGCCGTTCCTGACTTCGGAGCATACGTGTTTTGCACAATACAACTTGTTGTACCAACTGCTCTGTACACACGATACAACGGTTGTATGACCGCTTGTTGGTACGACCAAGTTTTCTAGTCTGCTCATACAACTCCCCTTGTACGACCATTGTATGTCGGCTGTTCTAATCGCGCATACGAACGATCGATTTTGCATACAACGGTCGTTCATACGACCTATTGTATACGATCGTTGTCCCGTGTGTACAAGGCTTAAGGCTTCATGCACATAGCACTTTAAAAAAACAGCCAGAAAACGTCAGTAGCTTATCAGGGATGTTTTCAGCTTTTACCAGCGTTATATTACCGCCGTTTTTTTGTGTTTTTTAAAGGGCCAGCTTTTTTTTTTTTTCTCAATTGGAATAAAACGTCCAAAAATGTTGGGGATTGACGTTTTTGAGCGTTTCTGGGAGAGTTGCCTCTTGGGAGTAAAGACAGCCGCAGGCGGAAGTTCCAGCCGACCAGCGGTGAGAAACACTATCTCTCTGATTCAAGATGGAGGGCGCTGCTGTCAGGACCAGCATGAAATCCAGGCAGCCGGAAGTGACGTCAGAGTGGGCGAGACGTGTTTCGGAGCATGCCCATTCGCTCCTTCTTGAAACTAATGGAGTAATGCAAGGGGAAGGGGTTTATATGAGAGTCAGGGACGGGACAAATGGGAAGGGATGGACGGGTCTGATAATGACTTCCAGATCATTACATGGCAATATGCAGTGGAATAAAAGAAAAAGAAAAAAAAGTAAAATAAACTTGCTGCAGTAAAGGTAAAGATACAAGACATAAACACTGACTGGGATAGAACTGCAACAAGTAAAACATAGATAAATTTAATTCCGATATTAGGACAGAGTGCAGACAGTCGTATGGGATGCAAGGTGTGCAGCATGGAACTACAAGCTTCAGCAACACCATAAATGGGGAAAATATGACAAGTATAATAAAGGTAACTGGACAGATGTAAATACTGTGCAGCAGGGGGCAGCAAGTTTCAGCAACATCACAATATATAAAAAAAAAAAAAGAAAAAAAGAATATATATATATATATATATATATATATATATATATATATACTGTATATATATATGGGGTAGGGGGTACTTGTGTACATATAATAAACGGGATGAGGTGCTAATAATTTCATATCTTTCATATATATATGAAATGCAATACAATTGCTGTGAGCATATGAATATGGGACAATGTATAGAAATAAATAAAAAAAGAAAAAAGGTTGGAGTGTAGTGTTGGTGATCACAATAAATTATTCTATTGACCTCTGCTATGCAATACAGCTGTGTCACACTGACCTATTACACAGCACACACTAAAGGTTGTCCCACCACAGCCAGTAAGGACGAATGTCAAATGAGTGACACCCAGCAGTGTCTATGAATATAAAATATAGTTTACTGAACATAGATTCCTATTTCACATGTTAAATTGGCCCATAATTTGTCTCTAGGTCACAATGACCCCACAACACCAATAAAGATCATTTACATGAAGATAACACTAACGTGACACTACACATGACAAACTGTGCAAAAAACTTTCGTCCGGACGCCAGTAAAAAATGCACAATGGGGAAGTCCAACGGGAAAACCCCTGTATCAAATGATATCAATAATGTGTATATGGATTTTCCCCATGTGCATCTGTCCCCGTTGACTCGAGTCTGTAATGGGGGAGGATGTGGGAGGGTGTTAGTGACTATGGGACTATGGCTGTATTGAAAAGGAGGGGGTGAAGGAGTTCAATGCTCCATTCCTTATCCCACATGTTGTACACCTTTCCTCAGATGGTATAAGATGCTTGTTGTTATGTTGTAGAAACACAATCGTATGGCCAGTATCCCTTCCGTTTGGCAGTCACCCAGAGAATGCAGAGCATAGTAATGGTAGGTTATAATAGTGGTGTGGCAATAGTCACTGAGCTGCTATAGATATGCTGCTTCCGTATTGTATAAACCACATATATCCATTTCTTCAAATGAAGTCTTTATATATATTGTTTCTGGCGCCCTCTATGAAGGAGCCACCGCTGTGTGGTGGATGAGTTGATATATCCAGAGGGCTGCCCCAGGAGTGTCTCCATCCTTTTTACACCCACACATACACACATTGTCATGTCATTCTACTACACGTGAGGGCATACGGTAGAACAAAATGTCGTATCTCACAGGACCACGGTGCTACATACTAATGTAGCCATGTGCTCCCTCAAGAGTGGCTGATAGTTGTGGTCCACCTGCCCGCTGCCCTCAATCACACAAATTCTACACACCTGGAGTCACTGAACAGGCCGGTACTTTGTTTTGTTGTTTCATTTAGGGGTTGAACTTGGATAGCGATTATAGATGACTGTGGTATGCCCAGTAATTGAACATGGGACCTTACTATATACACCTCTGGTATATACACTTTTTCTCCTCCTCCAGCACACTACTTGCTGACTGTTACTTCTCTCCTTTTTCTCTCTCCAGCACACTACTTGCTGACCGTTGCACAGTTTTTTCCCTTGTCCAAAAGGAAATTTATTAGACCTCCTCTTCACCACAGCTAGCACATGGTGAGGCCTACTGCAGCCGCTAACAAGGCCTCAGGACCACCCTTTGTGGGTAAGAGTCACAGGTTTCCATCCATGAAACCATGGACCCTCTCTTGTGTAGCCAAGTACGTTGGTGCTAGCTGGGCCCTGGATGAACTACAACTCCCAGTCCATCCATCTTCCAGACCCATCCAGCCTGTCCTGAGGTCTAACGGCTCTCCTTCCCCTTGGTTGGCTCCTCCCAGGCTCTACAGACTGCTTGCTCTCCTCCCAGACTGTATCAGCCTTCTCATCCAACTCCCAGGGTCCTCCACTCACCGACTATTTGGTGGATCCTTTAAAGAGTCTCTTTCCATGTAGACCTCAGCTGCCCTCCTGCTTCCTTGTGCCACCCCAGGAGCTGACTCCCGTTCCTGGCTGAACCCAAGCCCCACGCCTCAGGTTCACCCCCCCCCCTCCCAAACTGGGGGCTCCCAGTCAGGCAAGGCAAGGTCTGATCCGTAGCTCCTGCTACATCCTTATCTCTTCTACCCAAACTCTCCTGACACCTGCTGGCAGATCGCTGTATTTAAGGAGGCCTACCCCCTGAAATCTAACCTGAGGATTGGTCAGGGCTCCATGTCATACATCAGGAAGTGACACCTCCTCATCCGTCCCCCTTCTAGAGCTTTACCAGCTCAAGGGGAGGAATCTCCAAGGAATGTACCTTCCCTCCATCTCCAGCCCTTCCCCTGAGCCACTCCCCAGCCCAGATAAAAACATTCAGACCTGCATTTACAGTCAGACCTGACTATATTTTTCCTCTCCTACCAAAAATGTACAAAAGTAAAGCACCTACACTATGGGGGCACTACACTAATTAAACATAATTATAAATATACAAAAATAGAACACAGCGAAAAACTTAAAATAAAAAATTATAAATCTGTACACATCTGGAAACCATGTAACTGTACATATACTATGCATTGCTAAAAGTGTTTGTAACGGTGTCTAGTGCATATTCAAGAATAAATAGCAGAGGAAGTGAGATGTTCCTGATCACGGTATATACGTTGTAAAAGAGGTGTCAAAGGGCATTGGAGTTGTGAGCTCTCACAGCCTGGGAGAAAAAGCTGTTGAGCAGTCTGACAGTCCAGGTTTTGATACTCTGGTACCTTCTACCGGCAAGAGCTGGAAGAGACTGTGGGAGGGATGGGTAGGATCGTTCACGATACTCAGAGGCGGCTCTCTAATTAGGCAAATTAGGCGGTCGCCTAAGGCCTCGCACTCACAGGGGCCTCGCACCTGCCTAATTTGCCTAATTAGAGAGGATTCAGGACCGTGGCTAAAAGCAGTGCCGCTGCGCTCCGGCCGGGGGGGGGGGGGG
>BLSH010205259.1:901631-923008 GCA_018402905.1 Glandirana rugosa
GACCACAGTCACAAGACAGAGAGAGTCACGACCACAGTCACAAGACAGAGAGAGTCACGACCACAGTCACTAGACAGAGAGAGTCACGACCACAGTCACGAGACAGAGAGAGTCACGACCACAGTCACGAGACAGAGAGAGTCACGATGAGAGAGACAGATCACTGACACCAGCACTGAGAGAGACAGAACACTGACACCAGCACTGAGAGAGACAGAACACTGACACCAGCACTGAGAGAAAGACAGAGCACTGACAGCATTTATTTATTTTATTTTTCACATTAAGACCACTTTCACACTGGGGCAGTTTTCAGGCACTTTAGCTCTAGAAATAACCTCTGCTAAACACCTGAAAATCTCCCATTCATTCCAATATGCCTTTTCACGCTGAGGCGGTGCGCTTGCGGGACGGGAAAAAAAAGTCTCACAAGCAGAATCTTTGGGACGGGTTGGGAGCGCTGTATACAGCACTCCCAAAATGCCCCTACCCATTGGAATGAATGGGCAGCGCTTTCATAGAGCCTCAAAAGCGATTTGAAAGCGCCACAATACTGGAGTTTTTAGTGGTTAAAAGCATCACATTAGCGGCTGAAAACAGCGGTAAAGCACAGCTAAAATTAGCAGCACTTTACCGCGAACACGGCCAGGGCCCCGGTGTCAAAGGGGTATTAGGGCGTGAGTGGGGCCTCATGTCCAAGTTTTGCCTAAGGCCTCACAAAGCCTAGAGACGCCTCTGACGATACTGGTAGCTTTGCTGGAGCATCGTGTATGGAAAATGTCCAGGATGGAGGGGAGAGTGCAGATGCAGTGACATGATGTCACTCAAGATCTTATTACAACTATAATAGAGTATGAATTTCCAGCTCCTCATTCAAGCCTCCGGGGAACAAAACATCCAAGGTTTATATCCAACAGGTCTCCCTTTGGCAGAACTTACGGAATCGCTTGGCCAGAGGGAGGTTCCAAGGAGCGACCTCAATGACCCAAACCTTTAAATCTTTGGTGGATTTATGGTGGTGTTCAAAAAAATGTCTGGGTACACTATGATTGTCCTTTCATTCTTAAATGAAGCGGCGATGTTCGCCAAATCACTTGCGCAGTGTTTGAATGGTTCTACCCACATAAAGGAGACCACGTGGGCATGATAAGCAATAGATCACATATTCTGAGGAACAGGTGTAAAATTCCCTGATGGGGTAAGTTTTGCCCTTGGACTGGAACTCCTTTTGCCTGTGTTGGACAAAGCTGCAAGTTTTGCAAAGAGGCTTGCGACATTGGTACATCCCAGTCATAGAAGGTGGGTATGGAGTGATCAGGTGGCTTGGGTTTATTTTTAAGCTTAAAGGGGGGCCAGTTTGCTTAATGTTGAATGCCTTTCTGTAGGCAAACTTGGGTTTATCTGGTAACAGGGACTAGAGATGTCGGTCCTGTTTCAGAAGTGGCCAGTGTTTTCTGATGATGTGTTCCATCTGCCTATGATGACACTGAAATTGTGCGACAAAGCTTATTTCAGAGGTATGAGGATCAGTGGAATGACGTGGTTTTGGGGCATTGCCCTTGTATAAATTGCAAACAGTGTCAATGATGTCCATAAGGTTTCCTTTCTCAAGGAATATGGAACTCTGGGTGTTGTAGTTTGAGGCTCTGTTGCAGTTGTTTCTTAGTCTGCAGAATTGACTCTTTGGAATATTTTTTAGCCATGATGGTGGCAGCTGCCATAATGAGGGAATGAGTTGCCAGCTGTAGGCTCGGTGTAATTCTTGGCATGAATCTGGTTGTCAATGTGGCACATCTCTAGGTCTAGGAACGCAAGTTTATGCTAGGTGTCAAATCTTCCATGTCAATATCTTCCATAGTATACTATGTTGGAAGAAAAGGGTTATTGTGCCAGATGTGGTTATGTTCCCAGAAGCCCACTGTGAGGTTCGCATATGAGGATGCAAAGTTGGCGCCCATGGCTGTTCCAGTTACTTGTAAGAAGAACTCTCTATCAAATTGGTAAATAATTATGAGTAAGACAAAAAGATGTTGCTTCCAAAATGAATGAGGCCTGTCTTGGATTGAGCTTTGGGTACTCACATAGAAAAAGCTGCAAGGCATATAGACCGACATTGTGTGGGATGGAAGTATATAAGGATTGAACGTCCAAAGAGACCCAGATATAAGAGGGTTCCCATGTGTAGAAAGAGAGAAGTTCTAATAGGTGCGTTCCATCTCTAATGTATGATTGCTGTGTCTGTGCCAGTGGTTGGAGGTATTGGTCAACATACTGGGAGAACCCACTGGTTATACTGTCCATTGCGGCAACAATGGTTCGACCTGGGGGGTTGGTAAGGCTCTTTACCTTTGGGAGGTGGTGGACATAGGGAGTGTGGTGGAATTCCCTAACCAGAGAGGAGGTTTCCAATTCAGTGATAATGTGGTCCATAAGTGTGTTTCTGGCTAGGTTGGTTGCCTCTATGGTGAATTGAGGTAGTGGGTTGGTGCAGAGCTTGATGTAGGTGTTGGTATCTGACAGCAAAGTATGTGCTTCTCAGACATAGTCAACTCTATTTTGTATAACTATGCCTCCTCCTTTGCCTGCAAATTTGATGACAAGAACATACTTATTGGTGAGTGTGTCTAGAGCTTTTTTTTCTCAGAGGCAGGGAGATTAGACATGGTTTTCTTCTTATTGATAGTGGAACACATGTCTAGGAAATGGGAATAAACAATTCGGTAGAATGTCTCAATGCACACTACCTTGGCTTGACTAGGGTAAAAAGTGGATTTAGACCGCAAGCTGTTGTGCTGTACTGGGGGGGAGTCAGGAGATTCTGCATATAAGTAATGTTCTCAATATCAGAATTATGAAGAAATGAAGCATCTGGATTGTTGTTTAAGTACAGTTCCTCTAGTAGTGGTAGACAAGCAGAGTAATTTCCAATGTCACTGGGTGTAATTACAGGTATGGAACTAGTGAGTGGATGGGATGTTTTGTTTTTGTTTTTTTTTCAGACTGAATGCTATAGAACCTTTTGAGCGTGAGATGGCGTGTAAACCTATTCAGAACTTTAAAAAGGAGGAATGGGTTTGGTGTAGCAGCTGGTGCAAAATTGAGACCACGACTAAGTAGAGTTGTCTCTTCAGTTGATAATAAAAGTGTGTCATAGGTTGAAGATCTTTACCGTAGTCACTGTTTTCTTGGGCCTGGTTTTGGACTTCCTGCCTCGTCCCCTGCTTCCTCTGTTGCTGTCAGGAACCATGAATCAGACTGAGACAGAAGTGCAGTAAAAAATTACACTATTTAATAAAATTGGGAAAATAGAACAAACAGAGCAAACAAAGTCAAAACATAGCCAAGGTTTGGTAGCCAGAGGGGATGGTTGGAGCAAGCCAGCAAACAGGGATCCAGACATCAGCGAGGTCAAACAAACAGCATGCAGATTCAGGTGCCAGAAGGGAAGTCAGCCAAGCACAGTCTTTAATCCAGAAAGAAATTAGCATATAAGAAGGCAGGTCTAAAGCGTAAGCCACTGGGTTGATCTTGCGGAGAATACGGAAAGGCCCAATAAACCGTCATGCCAGCTTCAGTGAGGGAACACGGAGCCTCTCCACAACTTGATAAGAAGGCACAGGTAGGCTTCTGGGGTCAGCAGGGTGTCTGTACCTATCATTGGCACGTCGCAAAGACTCCCGGACCTGTACCCAAGTGGAATGAAGACCACGGAGATGCTCCTCCAATGCCGGAATTCTCTGAGGAACAAATGAGTCAGGCAACATGGCTGGTTGGAAACCATAATTCACAATAAACTGAGACAAATTGGGAGGCAGTATTGACAGCACTATTGTGAACAAACTCCGCCCAAGGTAACAGGTCAGACCAGTTGTTATGGTGGTCAGAAATATAGCAACGTAAAAACTGTCCCAAGGACTAGTTGGCTCGTTCTGTGGCCCCATTGGACTGCGGGTGATACACAGAAGAGAAGGAAAGCTGAATTCCCAACTGTGCACAAAAGGCTGGACATAAACTGGTTACCCCTGTCTGAGACGATCACCTTGGGAAGCCCATGTAAGGGAATGATCTCCCAAGCAAAAATGGATGGCAGTTCCTTGGACGTGGCCAACTTCTTAAGTGGAATACAATGTGAGATCTTTGAGAATCGGTCAACCACCATAAGGATAACCGTGTTACCCTGAGAGTTAGGTAACTCCACAATAAAATCCATAGACACGTGGGTCCAAGGCCGCTCTCCATTGGGTATGGGTTGTAGAAGAACAGTCTGCTATGTAGGCGGCTACATTAGCGTTGAGACTAGGCCACCAGAACTGTTGGCAAATTGCCCAAATGAGTTGATTCTTCCCTGGGTGACCAACAGCCTTGGGAGAATGGTAAGTCTGGAGCACAGCAGTATAGAGACTCTCAGGGATAAAGCAGCAGTCACAAGGTTTCTCAGGAGGAGCATGGATCTGAGCAGCAAGGATCTTGTCACCCAAAGGTGAAGTGAGACTGGTACGAACCGTCACCAGAATAGGATCAGGAGGGATCACAGGAACAGGAATCGACTCCATCTTGGAAGCGGAGGAAAATAATGAGACTATGTAATTGAAGCTTGATAAGAACAGAGCCCATTGTTCCCTCCTGGGGGATCGCTAACAACTCTCTGTCCCCAATCTCATAATTGCATTCCACAGGTGACAACTTCTTGGAAAATTAGCCACAGGGATACATAGCGCTCTTGAAGTTGGGACGTTGAGACAGAAGGGCACCAACTCCAGTCTCGGATGCATCAGCCTCAAGGAAGAAGGAAACCTTGGATCAAGGTGTGCCAACACAGGAGCAGAAACAAAGGCAGCCTTGAGAGTTTCAAAGACCTTAATGGACTCCGGAGACCAATTCTGTGGGTTACTGTCCTTTCTGGTCATATCAGTCAGGGGTTTGACCAGAGACGAGAAGTTACTAATAAAACTTCTGATTTAAGCCAAGAAAACGTTGTAGTGGACATAAACCCACAGGTCGGACTACTGTAGAACTGCCGGTCGCTCTCTGGGTCCATCGAAAACCAGCAGTGGAAATGACATAACCCAGGAATTTAACCCATTAACGGTGGAACTCGTACTTCTCCAATTTACAATACAGATTATTATCTCTCAGCCTCTGAGGCACATGGCAGACATCTGTGTGGTGGCTCTCTAGGGACTTGGAATATATGAGGATATTGTTGAGATAAACCACCACACATTACTGCAACAAATCTCAAAGGACATCGTTGATGAACTCCTGAAAAACTGCCGGAGTGTTGCAAAAGACCAAACGGCATTACGAGGTATTCGTAATGGCCTGTCCATGTATTAAACGCAGTTTTCCACTCATCGCCCTCTTTGATCCTCACGAGATTGTATGCCCCTCTCAGATCAAACTTCGTGAAAATCATTGCTCCTTTGAGGCGGTCAAATAACTCAACAGAATCAGATAAGCATTCTCAATCTTGAAGCGATTGAAACCCCTATAAATCGATACAAGGTCTCAGTTCACCACTCTTCTTTTTTCACAAAGAAGAAGCCAACACCAGCAGGAGATGAGAATTTGCAAATGAACCCTCGAGATGTGTGTCTGCAACATACTCCTCCATGGCTTTATCCTCCGAGACAGACAAGCGGTAAACCTGGCCATGAGGGAGTATGGCACCAGGTTGAAGGTCAATTGCGCAATCATACGACCGGTGTGGAGGCAAACTACTGGCTTGACCTTTATCAAAGACATCGCTAAATTCATGGTACTCCTCCAGCAGGGAGGAGAGTGAAAAGGTACACAAGACCTTAGCCACTTTCTGAAAACATGGTCTTACTGCATTGTGGCAACCAGGAAAGAACCTCAGCACAAAGCCAATCAAAAGAGGGGTTGTGCCTCTGTAACCAAGGATAACCAATAACAAGAAACAGGTTGGTGGCACTCCATGGAATATTTCAAAATCTTGCAATTTATTGATCAAATAGCCACATACAGGGAAAGAAACGTAGACACGTTTCACTCGATATATACAAGCTTACTCATTACAAAGATAACCAATCACCACCGGAAAATGAGGAGAGGAAATTACTTGGAATTGGATTATGTCATGGTGAAGAGCCCTTACGGCCATGGTCAACGGAGCAGTCTCATGAGTCACCTGGGCAGGCTGCAGAGGTCCTCCCATCAATAGCCTCAATGGTAAGTGGAGTGGCCTGAAGCTGCAGCGGAATTGAGTGCTTAGACACAACGGCACTATCTATGAACAGGCCTGCAGCCCCAGAGTTGATTAGAGCCTGTATCTTGATGGACGACTCAGACCAAGAAAGGGTAACCAAAACCAAGGGTTTATACTTAAGGATGACTGGGGACGTAAAAACGCCACCTATAGTCTGTCCCCTACAGGACCTCAGGTGCAAGCGTCCCCCCGGACGGGTAGTACAAGACTTCAAAAAGTGACCTGCCTGGACACAATAAAGGCACAATCTCTCTCTCCTCCTAAAGGCTCTCTCATCCTCACAGAGACGTGTGAAACCCAACTGCATGGGTTCTACCTCACTCTCAGGCTTGGAACCAGGAGTTATGGGAGGTGAGGAAGCCATGGGTGGGACTACAAAGCTCGGAGTCAATCATAGAGGAGGCTTCTGAAAGCGCTCCTTAAAAGGAAGGTCTCTCTCAGAGTCTGAAGTCTGAAATGAGAATGGCAAACCTGATCAACTTCTCCAGCTCAGTGGGTATGTCTCGGGCTGTTATGTCATCTTTTGATATTATCCGAGAGACCAGGAGAAAAAGCAGACATGAGAGCCTCATTGTTCCAAGCAACCACTGCTGCCAGATTACGGAATTTAATGGCGTAATCGGCAACAGTTCTCGTACCCTGCTTGATGGACATGAGGCGTCAAATACCCTTTTAAAGGAGGCCACAAACTCTGGGTAACTCTGGATGATGGGTTTTTGTGTCTCCCATAGAGAGTTTGCTCAGGCCAAGGCTCTGTCAGAAAGCAAAGAAATCACAAAGCCTACTTTGTTTCTGTCCGCGGGAAACGCCTGGGGCAGCATCTCAAAGTATATCCCAACCTGGTTGAGAAACCCTCTGCATTGAACTGGATCACCCCCAAATCACTGGGGATGTGGAGCAGAACCAGGCATACCCCTATAGATGTAATATTTGAGGCAGGTTTCTGCACAGAGACTTGAGCATCAGCAGAAACGGCCTGGAACGCAGGTTGGGCTGGAACAGCCACCCTAGGAGGAACCAGGTGAACAGTGTGATTCAGGAGCATCTGTAACGCTATGGCAAACTGATCCACACGGTGATCCTGCTCATCCAATGTGGAAAAATATTACCAGCAAGTGGACTGACTGCATCTTCTGAATTCATGGCCTTCATCTACTGTCCAGAACCATGAATCCGACTGAGACAGGAATGCAGTAAAAATCATACTATTTAATTATTTAATAAAAATGGTAAAATAGAACAAACAGAGTAAACAAAGTCAAAACATAGCCAAGGTTCGGTAGCCAGAGCGGCTGGTTGGAGCAAGCCAGCAAACAGGGATCCAGAGATCAGAGAGGTCAAACAGCATGTGGGTTCAGGTGCCAGAAGGGAAGTGAGCCAAGCAGAGTCTAATCCAGAAACCAGAAGGAACGTCAAACAGTCATAAGTCTTTCACAGGAAAACACAGCAGAGATTATCCAGAGATGTTGCCCAGACGAAGGAGTCTGAGATCTGATCCAGGCAGTTTATATAGCTAGGAGAGCTGGCTAACAAGCAGGGTATGGACATCAGGTGAAACAGAGTGGAAGCTGAGAATGGCAATTGACCCTCAGCTGAGCAGCTTGCTCTGAGAAGGGAGGGCTGAGCCCAGCCCTGACAGTCGTGTGCTTTATTTTTAGCGTTTTTTGGTGAGGGGGGCTGTTCACTAAAAAGATACCACAGGAATGATTGTGTTGTTTGTCAGATTTTGGCCAAAGGACATAGATGGAACATTGGGATGGTTCACAGCTGTGTGATTGGGGTTTTGACCAGGATTAGTGGGCATGGTATGAGAAGATATATTGTGGTCAGATCGCAGGGGATTAAGCTGCAAGTCCTTCTTGGCATGGGGGTATTGTGGAGGGCCATGGAGAATTTTTCTTTACCAGAGGGTCATGCAATTTGGGCACTGCTTTTACCTTGGTGGTGGTAATGTTATTGTTACAATGTGGGGTGGTGGCCTGATTTTGGTTATTATTGACTTTGAAAGTGGGTGCCCTTGTTTTGTGGTGAGAAGGACGATGGGAATTAGGCTGTTGGTTGTGGTGTGGTTTCTAGCAATATTGAGTATCCTGGTTGGTGTGAGTTTGTAGGGGAAGATGGGGAGGAGCAAACGGGTCAATATGTAGCAGTGACGGGATATTGTTATCCTTGGGTTTCTTCCATGAGAAGATCTTGCTGTTGTTATAATCATCAAGATCACGCCGAAACTTGCCGAGTTTGGTCTTAATAAGGGAGTCCTCTTTCTTTTTAGTTTTCTTTTTAAGTGTAAGTAACCAGGAGTGTGGTAAGTGGGCAGTCAGGTCAGTGATCTGTGTGGACAAAATTTGGGTCTGGTGAACGAGTTGCTCATATTTAAAATGCCTCTGTGTGATGAGGACCTCAATCCATTTTCTGGTGCAGAACTCAGAGATGGAAGACCATTATTTTAGCTGTGCTGGATCTAAAAAGGGACATGTTTTCAGTATTCTGAGACCTCTGGGGGTGATGTGGGAAGATAGGTACTTTTTCAAGAAGTACTCGTCCCACCATTATTGGTTGGCAGAGCAAATGACCCTTTCTAGCTTGTGGAATAATACACAAAGGTCATTATAATATGTGTGTTTAAATTGGGGAGCAAGTATAAAAAAAATCATCAGAAAAAATGGAATATAGATCATCTAGTATGGAGTATTTTAATGACTCTATGTCACACAGAAGATCCGTGCGGGAAACAGACATAAGACATATGTGGGTATAAATTAAGGAGTAAGACCATACTGGGACAGCCCTCTGGATATATCAACTCTTCCACCACACTTACATTGTCCCATATTCATATGTGTTCATATGCTCACAGCAATGATAATATTGTATTGCATTTTTTATACATATATATATTTTTTTAATACATTGTTTTCCTTACTTGATGTTGCTGAAACTTGCTGTCCCCTGCTGCACAGTTTTTACATCTGTCCAGTTGCCTTTATTATATTTGTTGTCATATTTCCACCATTTATGGTGTTGGTGTTGCTGACACTTGTAGTTCCATGCTGCACACATCCCATATGAGTGTCTACACTGTCCTAATTTCGGAATTTAATTTATCTATGTTTAACTTGTTGCAGTTCTGCCCCGTCAGTGTTTATGTCTTGTGTATCTTTACCTTTACTGCAGCAAGCTTTCTTACTTTATTTTACTGTATTTTATTCCACTGCAACCTGCCATGTAATGATCTGGCAGTCCTTATCAGTCTCGCCCACCCCCTGCCCATTTGTTCCACCCCTGAGTCTCATATAAACCCTTCCCCTTGCATTACTCTATTCGTTTGAAGAAGGAGTGATTGGGCATGCTCTGAAACATGTCCCGCCCATTCTAACATCACTTTCGGTTGCCTCGATTCCATGCTGGTCCTGACAGCACGACCCTCCATCTTGGATCAGAGAGATAGTGTTTCCCACCGCTGGTCAGCTGGAACTTTCACCTGCAGCTGTCTTTACTCTCGGGAGGTATCCCGCTAGATGTCATGAATTCATTGATATGCCTGTTTTTTATTTCCATCTTGTAAGTGTTTTTTAACCCTTCCTTATCATTAAAGTGTTTTATTACTGCACTTAGAGGCGCCTTTTTCTCTGCTTTGTTTTCCCTATAGAGTGTGCTTCCCTCTTCTGAAGTGCTGCTGTGGTGCATTAATCACATTTCAAGAGCTAGTTATGTAAGTATCCTTGTCATCCAGAGTGCCCTGTTCTCCACACGCCTGGTGCATTATAAATACATAGTCAAGATGCACTAAAATTTCATAGATTAACATGAGTTAAAAAAACCCCACCAATAATGCTAATGATAATTTAAACGAGTTATCCATTAGCATTACTGGTGTTTTTTTAATCTTTTTAGTACAATTGTAATTTTGCCACTTGCAGCCAACAGGTGATAACTTCTATGTACAACAATAGAATGCCGAGGAGGGCATTTCATGAAGTTCTTGTATGGTAGCCCAAGAAGGAAAAGCATGAGTGGACAGGAAACGGTAAACATGTTTATAATCATGGGTCATCCACCATTTGAAGGTCCTTGGTTGTTTTAGTCCTGGGGAGAAAAGTGGATTATTTAGAATTGATAACAAAGATAAGAAGGGGGACATAAGCTTGCTAGGGTAATGAAGCACCCAGATTGGAAGATCTGAAGTAGCGTTTGGCATACAGGAGTCCAGGCCCAGATAAATGAGAGGATCCAGTTTTGGGGGCTTAAATAAAAGGAGGGGACCAAAACTGGTAAAGTCCTGAAGTAGTAAAAGGCTTTTGGCAAGGCAGTCATCTTAATGAAGTTAACATGTCTATTCTTGAAAGAAAGGGAAATTTTCATGACTTCATAAGAGAGATCAGGGAGCACGATAGAGGTTAGAAGTTACAGTAGCAGCAGTTTGGAAGTTGTAATGGTGTGTCAATTTGATGTCTAAATAATCTAATGTGGCAGTCACCCAGCAGTAGAGTTTGGCAAACGGTTTGGTCCAAGCATGAGTTTGGGCTGAACATTGGCTGTTCCCCATTTGACGAACACCCGAATTAACAGGGCGTTTGACCTTTTGTTCGGCCGGCCGAATGACCACAATGCACTGTGCAGCCACACTGTGCATTGGAAGCCCTGATTGGCTGAAGCAATGAAAGCTTTGGCCAATCAGGGCACATAGCATTGTCATATCCATGATTGGACACTGTGATGAGGAATCTATTCAATCATGGCTCATTGCTCTTAGTCCCACCCCACACTATAAAAATTGTGGCCATTTGCAGTGTGATTTTGGCATGGAGAGAGATAGAATAGGGCTCTGCTCAGTGCTACTAGCGAGTTAGTGAACTATAGTGTACTCTTTTCTATTGTGAGTATAGAGTTTCAGTTTAGTGTAAATCTAGTGATAGTACAGCGTGAGAGTAGTGCGACCATTCATTTTTACTTTAGTGTCATTTAATTTTGTCAGGGCAGGTTTCCTGCAGTACATTTCAGTGCCTTACTGCACACTTACTGAAGTATATAGCAGTTCATTATTGCAGGTTTACCGCAGTTTATTTCAGTGTGTTATTGTATGTTTACAGCAGTATATTGCAGTGCGTTACTGCATGTTTAACGCAGTATATTTCAGTGTGTTGGTGCATGTTTACAGCAGTATATTGCAGTGCATTACTGCACGTTTAACGCAGTATATTTCAGTGCATTATTGCGAGTTTACCATAGTATATTGGAGTGTTAGTGCATATTTAACACAGTATATTGCAGTGCATTACTGCATGTTTAACGAAGTATATTTCAGTGTGTTGGTGCATGTTTACAGCAATATATTGCAGTGCATTACTGCACGTTTAACGCAGTATATTTCAGTGCGTTATTGCGAATTTACCACAGTATATTGGAGTGTTAGTACATATTTAACACAGTATATTGCAGTGCATTAGTGCACGTTTAACGCAGTATATTTCAGTGCACTATATTTCAGTGCGTTACTGCACGTTTACTGCAGTATATTGCAGTGCGTCAGTGCAGTTTAACTGCAGTATATTGTAGTATGTCATTGGAGTGTGTCTGTGTAGTGAGTACTCAAGTTAAAGTGCACCAAACACTACTTTCCATTGATTAAAGTGCATCCACATACACATTTTCCCATCTTTATTACATTTTGTTAATAAGCACCCCCCCTGCATCATGTCTGAGAGGCCAACAAAGAGGGGCAGATGTTCCCATGGCACTGTGAGGGGGTCAGCAGCATCTGTGTCCACAGGCAAAGGTGGGCATGGTCCATCCTCAGGCAGGGCATCATTTCCTCTGTTTAGTGATCTTGCCTGTGCTATCCAGCCACAGCATGCAGAGGAGGTGGTGGACTGGCTTACTAAACCATCCTCATCCTCCTCATCCTCCATCACCCAAGCAGAGACTAGTGCGCAGTCCACCGCAGCTGCCAGAATGGCTTTTTCTGCCTCCTTGTCCATAGCTACTTCTGCCCCAGCATCAGGCATGGAGAAGTCAGCTGAGTTATTTGAACACAGCCTCAGTCACTTGCCCCTTGATGATGCACAGCCATTATTTGATTCATATCCTGGTTCTGAGGTTGAGGAAGGTAGGAACATGAGCTTACAGAGAGGGGAGAACACTGGTAAACAATAAATTGGCTGTCTTGTTCCCCCAGCTGCAGCATATTGCCAAGTTGGCTCCAGTGATGGGGAGGATGGAGGGGGTGATGATGATGAGGTTACTGACACGACTTGGGTGCCGGAAAAAGCAGAGGAGGAAAGTGAGGGTGAGGCACAACCCCAATGAGGCAGCCATCATGGAAGAGTAGAGAGCAGCCACCTTATTCCACCAGATTGTGGAGCTGTGAATGGTGGGTTAGTGACAATGCATGCATCAGTGACACAATCCCTGTTCTGTTCCTGCTGGAGCAGACTCTGCATGTCATTATGGACAGGGCACTGGAGGCAGTACAGCGGGAGGAAGAGGAGGACTTCCTTTCCTCTCAAGGCCCATTTTATGCAGAGACCATTTTAGCGACACCATACAACAAACAAGAGTAGAGGGAGGAGGAGGATTCTGGCAGTTTTGGAGGCGTTGAAGCAGGGGAAGATATACATCAACCCTTAACAGATGGTATTCCATCCCCAGAACACTTGGGAGTAGTATGGGGCTGGGAGAAGGCAGTTTCAGATACTGTAATCGTCAGTGACCATGAGGAGTCTTCTTCTCATGCCTCCACAAACTTGTGGTGCATGGGCTCCCTCATTCTTCAAAGCCTCCATAAGAACCCGAAAATACGTGGCGTCAAGGAGAAGGATCACTATTGGTTGGCAACACTCCTTGACCACGGTTACAAGGGGTAAGTCTCGAAATTCATCCTGTCCCTGCTACAAAGGGAGCAGAGGATGAAATCTTGAGGACATCTTAAAGGGGAGTTTATGTAACGCCTTTCCAGACTCTGGTAGGTTACAGTCTAGTGGAAGACGTAGTTTTAAGACTTCTGTTGGTCAAGAGAGAAGCGGTGGAGAAGGGGGACGCCTCAGTGATGCTTTTCAAAATTTTTTTAGTCCTCAGTTTCCAGGGCTGTCAGCTTTCACATCCCATCGGCAGCATCTGTATCATATGGTGGGAGATTATCTAGGGGCAAAAACAGACATGGAGAGCTGCTCTGCATCCAGCATGCCTTCAGAATGGGCATTCAGTGCTGCTGGAGCTTTGAGACAGATAAGAAAGCGCATCTGTCCACAGACTCCATGGACCGGCTAACATTTATCAAAATAACTCAGATCTGGATTAGCAGCAGCTATCAAAGCCCTGATGCCGATGTCACTGATTAAGTGCTTTCTGGATCTAGAATCTCTGAAAGACTGCCTAGGCTGCCTAGCTTTGTTGGTCTTGATTATATCTGGAAGAATTGTTTTGGTGTAGGTTTCATGGGCACAATTAACACCCAAGGACCAATTTTTCCACACCTGTTTGACAGGTGCATATCATTTCAAATTTGGACAGCAAGGGTCCCATAGACTTCAATGGGATTCGTTATTCAGTTCCAAACTTTTGCGATGTTCAAAAGTTCTGCTGCGAACTGAACTGGGGGTCATTCGGCCCATATCTACCCAGCAGTGTGAGATCATATCCTTAGAAAGGTAAATATATATATATATATATATATATATATATATATATATTTGCAAATGATGTTTATTGGTATTTTTAATAAGGTTTACAAAACAAAGACTTGGGGCATACCCTGGCTTGAGTCTACTAACATAAAATTACTAAACAGAAACAAAACTCTTAAAAGTACCTTAACACTAAGACCCCTTTCACACATGTGCAAGTTGTCCTGCGATTTGGGACTGCAAAGTAGTAATTAATTAGTTCCAATGAGTACCATTCATGTATGTACGACTTTTAAGTCCTGCCAACTTCAAAGTAGTCCCTGCATTGCTTTGGTCCAACTTTGATGCAACTTGAGGTCCATAGACTTCAATGTTAAACCCTCAAAGTCTCATGCAAATCACACCTGAATAATATAGATGCGATTTCTGTACGACTTTGTAATATGTTTTCATTGAGCCAAAGTTGCAACAAGGTTGGACCAAAGTCGTACTGATCCCAAATCATGTCAAAATCGCAGTAAAATCGCGGCAAAATCACAGTAAAATCTTGTCAAAAAAATTGCAGTAAAATCAGGTCGAAGTGTGAAAGGGGCCTAAAGATGCTCACAACTTCTCGTTGACAGTGTGATAAAAGGATAACCGGGGCAAAATGGGAAACCTAATAAATCCACCATGCTCTGCTATACTATGCTCTATTGAACTAATAAAGAAGGAACAGTAGACTATAGGGGGAGATCAGCGCTAGACCACATTACAAGGATTTATACTAATCAGAAAATGAGTTATTGGAATGTGTTAGATGTGTCAGCTTCCAACCAAATATACCAGATCTTGTCAAACTTGTCTCTAGTTATATATGTAGATTTGTATAGAGAAATTACCGAGTTAACCAATGACTTCCAAGGGTTGAGGGATGGGACCGCCGCCTGTTTCCACCTGAGGATTATGGCCTTTCTGGCATAAAATAGGAGTAACCCTATAGGAGGATTATGGCCTTTCTGACATAAAATAGGAGTAACCCTATAAGAGTTCTGGTTGCCCGTCGATGAGCCAGAGGACCCACTAGGCCCAACAGGCAGACCTCCACCTTCAAAGGAATAGGGATGGTAATGAGAGAAGAGACATACTCAGTAACCCTACCCCAGTAGGCCTGAATCTCAGGACATGACCATACCATATGATTAAAGTCAGCTCTAGGACACCCACACTTCCAGCAGGCCATATTAGAATTGGGGTAAATTTTGTCTAACTTATAGGGTGTCATGTACACATGATGTATTCATTTAAATTGGTTTAGACGATCTCTAGCCGAGACCAGTGCGAAAATGGATATTTCCAGATCTCCTCCCAGCTGTCAGTGTCCAACCCCGGAAACTCACAGTGCCATTTATCAAACAGGGTCTCCAGCCCAAAATGGACCAGAAGGGGCAGAAGAGCTTTGTAAAATGTGGAAGTTTGTTTAGACATTGATTCATCTTTCAATACAGTCTCCAAGTTAGATCGGAGCAGGAGCAGCGTGCAGGAGTCTAACTGGGAATTGAATACATGACGAATTTGTAAGAATTTAAAAAAATGTTGATTTGAGAGCCCAAATTGTTCCTTAAAGGAGTCAAATGAGGAGAAGTTACCATTGGGATAAAGGTGTTCTAATCTCCTAATGCCCCTTGAGGCCCAGAAACCTGGATCAGGTACAGTAAGAAACTCTTAGAAGGTTAGGATTAAGCCACAAGGGGGTATCAGGGGACCATGTGTGAGAGTCAGATTGTCTCTTACAGACTAGTAGCTGCCATATCTTCACCACCTCCTTCATGGATGTAGTGAGGGAGATTTGTGTATTAGTACCTCTGTATAGAGTGTTTCTCAGTGATTCGTATGATCCCAAGTATGCAGCCTCGAGGACTACTGCAGAATTGGAGTCGTCTGAAATCGCCCAGTTGTGAGTGTGGCCAAGTAAGGCAGCATAAAAGTATAAGGCCTCCCTCTAACCAAGGCTGTTTGAGTGTAGATTTGTTTAGCCTGGGGGGGGTTTAGCTCTCCATAGGAAAGGAAGATAAGTGACTCAAATTGCCGGAAAAATGCTTTGGGAATCCAGACTGGGGAATGTCTAAGGGTATATAAAAAAATTGGTAAGACTTTCATTTGATCAGGTTGATTCTGCCTATAATAGACAGGGGTAGATTGTCCCAGGCCCGACTTAGGGCTGCTTGAAATGCGTGAGTAAGGGCAGGAGATTTAGAGATATGTACTCCAAAACTTTCGGGGTAATACGTAGATAGCGAATAGAGGAAGCCCATTGTAGGGGAGCCAAGGAAACCACAGAACCAAGGGCTAGCTGATCAATAGGTAGTATTTGGGATTTACTTCAAACCTGACAACTTAGTAAAATTAGAGATCGTCTCTAGAGCAGCTGATAATGAGGATCCTGGATCACTGAGAAACAGTAATAAGTCGGCATACAAAGCAAGTTTTTCAATAATGGTGCCCACCTTAATTCCCCCCACCGACTCCGACCACCACAGAGCCATAGCCAAAGGCTCCATTGCCAGGGCAAATAGGAACGAGGAAAGGGGGCAGCCTTGTCTCCTACCCCGTTTGACTGAAAAGGGATCAGAGAGAAGTCTACCCAGTTTCATTTGTGCAGTTGGTGATTTGTATAAGATCTCAATCCACTTGCAGAAGGAGGGACCAAAACCGAGTACTTTCAAAACTGCCTGCATGTATCTCCATGTTAAAGTATCTAATGCCTTTTCTATGTCAAAAGCAACCATTATCCGAGTCTGAGAAGACGTGGGTGGGAGTTGTAGATGGGTGAAAACACATCTGAGATTGATATCGGTGGATTTGCCCAGCATGAAGCCTGTTTGGTCAATATCTATGAGTATGGGCAGCACTCCTACCAGTCTATTTGCTAGGATCTTAGCAAGGATTTTGAGGTCATAATTAAGTAGTGAGATGGGCCGGTATGAAGTGCAATATTTCCGATCCTTGCCAGGCTTGGGAATAAGCACAATATGGGCGTTGTACATCGAGGGTGGCAAGGACCCAGAGTCAAGGCAGTGAGAATATAGCTTTGCAGTCTGGGGGTCAGTTTTGCTATGTATAGTTTGTATCAGTCCCCATGGAGGCCGTCTGGTCCAGGTGTTTTTGAAGGTGGAAGGGAGGCAACCGCCGACTTTAACTCTAGGGCCGAGATCGGCGCATCAAACATCCCAACCTCCTCCTCTGACAGGGTCGGTAACTATAATTTCCGCAGTTCAGCCTGAATTTCGTCATTAGCTGGGCATTGTGGCTGCCGGTAGAGCTCCCCGTAGAAGGCACCAAACTCATTAAGAATAACCTTAGGGTTATCTATACGGTCCCATCTATCCGACAACAACTCTGGGATTATAGTCTGATACCGAGGCTCAGCCACTAGGTTGGCAAGCAGACGTCCGTTTTTGTCTCCTGATTCAAACAGCCTCCCCGCCAAAACTTTGGCATCCAACTGAGTCAAGGAGGAGAAGTCGAGGGCCAACTCCCTTCTGGCCTGAGCTAAGCGTAGGTAATTGTCCTGGGACGGTTGGTCAGCGGAAGTCACAGAGGTGTCTGCCTCCTGTGATTCAAGCTGTTCAGTGGCAGCTCTTTGGTCAGTCCTCACAGCTTGAATAGCCGCTATATAATGCCCTCTAATTGTAGCTTTAAAAGCATCCCACTCCAACTCTGGCGAAGAGGTATCCTCATTAATAGACCAGTAAGAGTCTATTTGCGGGGATACTATATCAGAAACACCCTCTACGTGAATCCATCTGGGAGCCAGTCTCCAATTGCCAGGGTCTCTCTGGCCTCCCATCTGGAGGCACAGCTCGAGTGGGGCATGGTCTGAAAGTCCTGCTGGAAGGTACGATACCCCGGAAAGTCTGGACATTGCTCCTGGGTTGCCAAAGGCAAGATCAATTCGGTAGCCGGATTTGTGAGTAGAGGATAAATGAGAAAATATTTTAGTCTGTATGTTTCCACCGCCACAACTCTTTAAGAGTGAAGGTGTCAGCCCATCCAACCAGCTCTGCTGAAACTGTGCGGTTCGGGTTGGAGGAGTCCAGACCCAAGTCAAGGATAGTGTTAAACCACCAGCAAAAATTATATGCATGGCCTGAAGGGGGCCACCTTCTCATATATGGTATAAAGAATCCCAAGATCCATCGGTGGGGGGGGGGGGGGCAGATACACATTAATTAGTGCCCAGGTAGTGGAATGTACTTCCAACAGAAGGATAATATATCTCCCCCCTGAATCAGAAATCACCTTAGCAATTTTGTATGGAAGGGATTTGTTGATTAGGATGGACACCCCTCTAGAGTAAGAGGAGTGAGTAGCATAAAAGGCTTGCCGCACCCAGGCCCTACGCAAGACCAGAGCGCGGGAGCGGGTGAGATGGGTCTCCTGTAGAATCAGGATATGGGGTTTGTGTGTAGCTAGAAATTTAAATAGTAAGGAGCGTTTAAACTTATCATTAAGACCTCGCACATTGCAGGAGACCAGCTTAACCACAGACATAGCCATGAGAAGAGTACATTATGAAAATGAATCGTGATCCTAGAAAAACAATCCATTCCCCCACAAAGCCAACATTGTTGAAGCATGGAAAATACAATAGAGTAATACCTGTATAGGAGAAGTTGTGAGAGAAACTAAAAACTATTATTAACTCCCTATTATCTAGCCAAATCCCCAACATACATGGGCTAGTAGTTTAAGTCCCGAAAACTAACTAAACAAAGATAGAATAGTTTGTTATTCTTTGTGGAAGAATTCCAGAGTGTAGGTCCACTTGGGGAACTAGTGTCTCTCCGTGAAGAAGGGACTGGAACGATTCATCTGTACAGTATCTCACAAAAGTGAGTACACCCCTCACATTTTTGTAAATATTTTATTCCATCTTTTCATGTGACAACACTGAAGAAATGACACTTTGCTACAATGTAAAGTAGTGAGTGTACAGCTTGTATAACAATGTAAATTTGCTGTCCCCTCAAAATATCTCAACACACAGCCAATAATGTCTAAACCGCTGGCAACAAAAGTGAGTACACCCTTAAGATCCCTTTCACACCGGGGCCGCCCGAGCATCAGTGGTAAAACACCGCTAATTTGCGGCACTTTAACGCTAGTTATAGCGGCGCAATGGCGCTGCTATTCGGGCGGCGGTGGTGTGCTTTTAACCCCCCACACAAGGTGTTAAACAGGGGTTAAAAGTGCCGGTTAGTGGAGCAACCGAATTGGTATTCTGCGCTTCAGGAGCACTGCCCCATTGTTTCCAATGGGCAGGAGCGGTATAGGAGTGGTGAATACACCGCTCCCACACCGCTGCAAAGATGCGGCTTGCAGGACTTTTTTTACCGTCCCGCAAGCGCACCGCCCCAGTGTGAAAGCACTCAGGCTTTCATACTGGGGTGTATTGGGGGGGGGAGTTTTTCAGGTACTTTTTAGTCACTATTTTAGCGCAAAAGTGCCTGAAAAACGCCTTGGTGTGAAAGGGGTGTAAGTGAAAATGTCCAAAGTGGGCCCAATTAGCCATTTTCCCTCCCCAGTGTCATGTGACTCATTAGTGTTACAGGGTCTCAAGTGTGAATGGGGAGCAGGTGTGTTAAATTTGGTGTTATCGCTCTCACTCTTTCATACTGGTCACTGGAAGTTCAACATGGCACCTCATGGCAAAGAACTCTCTGAGGATCTGAAAAAAAGAATTGTTGCTCCACATAAAGATGGGACTAGGCTATAAGAAGATTGCCAACACCCTGAAACTGAGCTGCAGCACGGTGGCCAAACCAGACAGTGGTTTAACAGGACAGGTTCCACTCAGAACAGGCCTCATCATGGTCGACAAAAGAAATTGAGTGCACGTGCTCAGCGTCATAGCCAGAGGTAGTCTTTGGGAAATAGACGTATGAGTGCTGCCAGCATTGCTGCAGAGGTTGAAGGGATGGGGGGTCAGCCTTTCAGTGCTCAGATCATACGCCACACACTGCATCAACTTGGTCTGCATGACTGTCGTCCCAGAAGGAAGCCTCTTTTAAAGATGATAAACAAGAAAGCCCGTAAACAGTTTGCTGAAGACAAGCAGACTAAGGACATGGATTACTGAAACCATGTCCTGTGGTCTAATGAGATAAAGATAATCTTATTCGGTTCAGATGATGTCAAGTGTGAGTGGCAGCAACCAAGTGAGGAGTACAAAGACAAGTGTGTCTTGCCTACAGTCAAGCATGGTGGTGGGAGTGTCATGGTCTTGGTCTGCATGAGTCCTGTGAGCACTGGGGAGCTACAGTTTATTGAGCGAACCATGAATGCCAACATGTACTGTGACATACTGAAGCAGAGCATGATCGGAGATTGGGCTGCAGGGCAGTATTTTAACATGCTAACGACCCCAAACACACCTCCAAGACGACCACTGCCTTGCTAAAGAAGCTGAAAGTAAAGGTGATGGACTGGCCAAGCATGTCTCCAGACCTAAACCTTATTGAGCATCTGTGGGGCATCCTCAAATGGAAGGTGAAGGAGTGCAAGGTCTCTAACATCCACCAGCTCCATGATGTCGTCATGGAGGAGTGGAAGAGGACTCCAGTGGCAACCTGTGAAGCTCTGTTGAACTCTATGCCCAAGAGGGTTAAGGCAGTGCTGGAAAATAATGGCGGCCACACAAAATATTGACACTTTGGGCCCAATTTGGCAATTTTCACTTAGGGGTCACTTTTGTTGCAAGTGGTTTAGACATTAATATATATATATATATGAGAATAAC
Organism: Glandirana rugosa; assembly: GCA_018402905.1. Lineage (NCBI taxonomy): Eukaryota > Metazoa > Chordata > Amphibia > Anura > Ranidae > Glandirana > Glandirana rugosa. The sequence goes on from BLSH010205259.1 coordinate 922,264, forward strand.
CTGGTAATCAAAATAAGTAATGACTAGCAAATTGTAAGCAGCGCTTGAATAGTCCTTTGCACTATAAAATCTTCATCAATATGTAGAAGCACTGTCCATCCACTCAAACAGAGATATAATGAAGTCCTGGCCACCACCACACCTCGTGTAAGAATAATGGGAGGGAGAACCCCCCAACGTAGAAAAACTCACCAGATATCACTGGATAACTCGCATTTGGGTTTATATGGTGTTCACCTCTCCTTCAATGGACACCCATCCGAATCATGCATCAGTGTACAGCTGGGACTCAATCGGTGGATGACAGCAATCAGGCTCACACAATAATCCCCAACAGCACTTTCTCCGTTAATCCACCTCTTAAAATCGTCAGTGTATGCGTGGTCAGGTTTCCCTTAAATAAAATGTGCTCACATAGTGCATGATCCACGATATTTTATTTAGCACTTAATGTAACACAAACCCCCCCATATAGATGTAAACTCACACTTAAGTCAATAAAAGTAAGCATCAAAGAATAAAAAGTATCTCGGCTGAAGACTGATCCGTCTCACCACTCCAAAGCTTATGCGAACCAGCGCGAAGCGAAGCGGCGTTCCCGGGTACGGAGGAGTCACAGCCGATGCAGATAGTTCACAACCCATAAAAGGCAACAAAGTGTCAATGCCTACCCACTAATGTTTATAGAGACACTGTTATCTCAGAGCCAGCGAATGTGAGGCCTCATACACCATCCAATCTGGGA
>BLSH010205259.1:932567-947801 GCA_018402905.1 Glandirana rugosa
ATCTTTTATGTTTTCAGGAGTTAGTACTAAGGTATATAACTCACTTTAAAACTTTTTTTATTCTTTTGGTCTTCTTATTGAAGGTGGCCATTCATTTGATTTGTTACACGTTTCTCAGGAGTTATGTCTCAAGTATATATCACTTTATAATTCCTTTGAACTTCTCACAGAAGGTGGCGTATATTATACTTTAGAAGTCAAGGTGGACTTCGTGGGTGCACATGGTAGGTGGAAGTGGTATATCCCTATCCCATGAGAATGGTCTTACATATAACTTGTGCGAACTAGTTTAGTTACCGATGTGGATCCGTGTTCCCCTTGACGTGGTCTGTTCCCCTGCCATTGATTTGATCAAGCGTGTTCAATATACATTCTGGTAAGAGTACCCTATCCCTATATGGTGAAGGTGGATGGTACACGTGGGTGCTTCAGGTGGAACTGAAGATTTCATATTATATGCGGTGGAAGACACTCTTCAAGTTTCCTTAATATTTCACTATATATGAACTCTGTATTGAGGACTCTTTGCACATTGTTTAGTTTACTTACCGGTGGAAGTTATTCTTCTGGTTTTCTTATTTTTTTCAAAATTTCACTCAATATATGGAATCATGATTGAGGACTTTTGTATTTTCTAGTTTGTACACGTATCTATAGCGCTCCACTTTTTTTACTACTGTTTAGACATTAATGGCTGTGTGTTGAGTTATTTTGAGGAGACAGCAAATTTACACTGTTATACAAGCTGTACACTCACTACTTTACATTGTAGCAAAGTGTCATTTCTTCAGTGTTGTCACATTAAAAGATATAATAAAATATTTACAGAAATGTCAGAGGTGAACTCACTTTTGTGAGATACTGTAGCTTTGAGGGGGTGCAACAGTGGGACCGATGTTTGAGAACTTACCGAGTAGCTCTGGAAATTAAGGATGAATAGGAAAGGATTCAAGTAAAGTCACTCCTGCGAAGGCTGGCCAGTTACAGGAGGGGTAAAATGCAAGGAGTAAGGCGGCATTTCCTGCATAGTGTTTAACCAGTCATCCGCATCAGCCGGGCAGTCAAAGAATCACACTGTTCCCTTATGTGAGACCCAGAGGCAGCTGGGGTACAGCATACCTTCCCGTAGGCGCTTAGGGACCTCGTTGAATGTTTTCCTCTTGCGTTGCAGCTCAGCCAAGAAGTCCAGGAAGAGTAGTACAGCGGATTTGCCATAAGGAAGAGTATGATGTTTGCGTGCCTCAGATAGAATTCTATCACGGTCTCTGTAATTGAGGAAGTGGACCAAAAAGGGCCTAGGATTTGCTCCAGGGATAGCACTACCCATTGGGACTCGGTGAGCCCGTTCGACCACATAGGTCGGGAGGAGATCTATAAGGCTCGGTATATTTTTGAAGAATTCTTCAGCGAAATCAGCTGGGTGGTCCCCCTCTTCTCCCTCAGGTAGGCCCAGTACCCAGGCATTATTGCGCCTTGCTCTGTTATCTGTGTCATCTGATTTGGAGACAAGCAGTTGGATGGTATGTTGCAAGTCAGCAATTATGTTGGTATGGGTTGCCGTGAGGTCCTCAGTGGCAGAAATTCTAGATTCAGATTCAGTCAGCCTGCCCCTGATTTTGTCTAAATCATTCCTTATGAGAGCACATTCTTCTGCCAGGTGATCAATCCTGACCAGCATGGTGGAACTACTTTGTTCTATACCAGCAAGGATGACTGCAGTGCTTTCTTGGGTAGAGGGAAAATCCCAGGTTCCATAGCCAGCTCGGCCAGCAACGCAGAGGAAATCCCAGGTTCCATAGCCAGCTCGGGCAGCAATGCCTGAAGCCTCCCTACCAGTGAGGCCTCAGGATGTGTCACTGGGACAGGTGGTGGATGAGTTAATATATTGGATTTCTTCACCTTGTGCTTAGGGCCCATGAACTGAAAGGCTGGGGTTGGAACTATACTGTCCAGAATAGCACCCGCACTTGTCAGGGAGGAGGGTTGGAAAACAGCCGGCAAGTAAGAGATCAGACCTGGAGCTATTTGGGGTCACAGAGTGCCATGGATGGGAGGCTCAGACTGCAGTGGGGAGACGATGCGGCCTCGAGGACAAGATGGCGGCGGTGCCGATCCGCGGGTGTTGTCAGCTGCTGTGTCCACTTCGCGCACGCCAGAACCCACACCGGCGACTCTGCTGGAGAATCAGGGGCCAATCGTTCCCAGGATAGGCTGGACGAGCTTGATGGGCGCCAGCTCAATATTCCACCGACCAGCGGCCGTGCCGGCTCACTGCCATGGCTAGGCCACGAACTAGGCCTGAGCCACTATGATTGCCAGAGATGCCCGCTGACTCCAAAATACTCCCCAGGACCACTCTCCAAGGTGTTGTGGATGTTGGGGAGGAAGGATGGTGGCTCTCTGGGTTTGCAGGCTGGAGGATGCAGAAGGATTAAATTAGGATTATCCAGAGCTTGCTCAAGTGCGTCCTCCGGTCACTCCTCCCCTCAGAAAGGAAAATATTTAAAGCAGTAGATTTAGTGGAAAAGCAATATGTTGTAAAAGTTCATAAACAAACTCCAATAAGTAGTGCAGATTCAGATTGACTGTTTATGGACTTTTAGGCTCTGTTCACACTGGTGCGATGCGGGAACCCTGCAAATCCCCTGTGGGTTCCTGCATCGCAACTGACCTGCAGGCAGCTCATACTGCCTTACACAAACTGCTGGGAGTGTCAATACTAAGTTAATGACACCCCCAGATCGGTTCGCATATCACAGTGCGAACTGTCAATTCAGGAATCGGATCGAATGGGTGGAACAACCATGCAATCCCATTCTGGTGTGGACCAAAAGAAAGGGTCCTGCACGACTTTGGTCTGAAAGTGATGAAAATTCAGCCATACAATCTGTAAGGCTAAATTCGCATCTCACAGACATCGCATGTGATTTGCACAGCAGTGCGGTGTGAATCACATGCAATGTCGGACAGTGCAGCAGTGTAAACCGAGCCTTACAACATATTATTTTTGCACTACATAAGTTTACTACTTTGAGTGCTGCATGGTTATGTATTTACATATACAGTAATTTCCGAGCTTTGTATGGTCTCCTTTAGTGCCAGCTGTCCACACCTCGGAGCGCTAACTTTGAAGGTTTAGGAGGATGAAAACTGGGTTGGTGAAGACTAGGAGAGCATTGTTTGCTTTTTAGTGTACCTCAACCTTAAAGTGGATGTAAACCCATCACTCAGTCAGTATAAACTAATGGCACAATATTAATGTATATATACATGCAAGCCTCCTGCATGTATGTCACCCCCTTCAGCAGTAGCAGCCTCACAAATCTCTGTAATCAGTGGGTAGGTCTCTTTGCTGGAGCTCGGTGGGTGGAGTTGTGATGTCACAAGACTCCTCACCCACCTCTACACTATCCTACTTTGCTATTCCAGAGTTTTGAGAAACATCCTGTCAAACTCAGGAAAGTCACCACATGACTTGGAGTGGAGCAGCCAATCCTGGGGAGCTGGAGGAGAAAGGAGGGGGGGTGTGAAGCTTCCTCTGCTCCATGCATGAGATAAGGAAATGACCTGTCGCTCACACATCAGGGGTAAGAAACGTCTCCTATTTCTCAGTTAGTTGGTTTTTTTCTTACTGAAAAAAGATAAGGGAATTGTTCAAAGCTGGATTAACTCTTTGTGGCAAGACTGGGCACAGATGACATGACATGCTCTACTCTACTAGGCAGAATTATTCATTAAAAAAAAATTTCGGGTTTACATCCACTTTAAGGACACCAGTTATGTTCTCTCTAGTTGCTATGGCTAATGGCTCTAGGGCCAAAATAAATAGAATTGAGGAGAGGGGACAGCCTTCACGTGTTCTTCTAAAGATTGGAAAGGATCAGGAGTAATATCTGGGGACACATAAGGAGATGAAGCGGGAGAAAATAATAAAGAAAGGGCAGAAGCATGAAAACGTATGCAACAAGGGACCCATGATGAAATATGTGGCCCAACTTTAAAATTGTGTCTGGGATAATGGCTGGCCAAAATGTGGATAGTTGGTGGAATAGTAAAGTGTTTTGGACTGTAGATTATTATAACCCTTCCAGCTTGAACACTGTTGTGTTTTATTCTCGCTTTACCCTTCTTTCTCCTCTTATTTCAAGCTTATTTGGCAAAGGGCAATGTGGAAAGGAGCTGGGCAAAAAACAATGTGGAAAGGACAGTAACCACAAAAAGGAACTGGAATTCACTATTATGTGACAGTTATATAGTTCAAGATAATATAACCCTAATAACTTTACACCAGAATTAAATATCTCCTTTTAGAAAAATGTGCTTTTTTTATGGTATACTTTATGTTATACATTGTAGTTTTCTTACTGGAATGATATCACAGCACAATGCTATTAGGCAGGGAATGATCTGCTACCCAGTCTTATTTTGGTTTATGGATGTGTGGTTTCTGTGGCTTAGCCATCTCGTGGGTATGATATGTGCAAACCAGACCTCAAGTGTGGGCCACACACAGTGTAACATGAGTATTCAGAAGGAGACTGCAATGGTTCACGATCCTTAGGAATCTCCACAAAAAGAGAGACTTATTTATGTCAAGACTGACAGGAAGGTCTAATTTTTACCAGGAAAATATATACAAACACCAAATGCTGATAAAATCGTCTGTGCTTCCAGTTTGGGAATTTTACTTTATAAGGTGTTAGCTTGAGGATTTGCATCATTGCATAGCTTTATACATTAGCTCTGGAATTGGGTAGTTAAAAGGTCAGATGGAGCATAGGTGAACAAAATATACCACACTACTATGACTAGTTTGACTAAATAAAGACATATATTCCATAAAAAGCGTGCTGTGTAACTGTGCGGTTCAGTATCCCTAAATTATGTTAGCACGTGTCATCTAAGAGAGACTATTGAGATATACAGTTGTGCTCATAAGTTTACATACCCTGACAGAATTTATGATTTCTTGGCCATTTTTCAGAGAATATGAATGATAACACAAAAACATAATTTCTTTCACTCATGGATAATGTTTGGCTGAAGCCATTTATTATCAATCAACTGTGTTTACAATTTTTAAATCGTAATGACAACAGAAACTACCCAAATGACCCTGATCAAAAGTTTACATAGCCTGGTGATTTTGGCCTGATAACATGCACACAAGTTGACACAAAGGTGTTTGAATGGCTATTAAAGGTAACCATCCTCACCTGTGACCTGTTTGTTGTAATTAGTGTGTGTGTATAAAAGGTCAATGAGTTTCTGGACTCTTGACAGACCCTTGCATCTTTCATCCAGTGCTGCACCAACGTTTCTGGGTTCTGAGTAATGGGGAAAGCAAAAGAATTGTCAAAGGATCTGTGGGAAAAGGTAGTTGAACTGTATAAAACAGGAAAGGGATATAAAAGATATCCAAGGAATTGAGAATGTCAGTCAGCAGTGTTCAAACTCTAATCAATTTCAGCCACAACTGCCAGGAAAAAAATAGTTAGAGATGCAAAGAAAACCCCACAAATAACTGCAGGTGAAATACAGGACATGTGGTGTGGCTGTTTCAAGATACACAATAAGGAGGTACTTAAAGAAAGATGGACTGCATGGTCGAGTTGCCATAAGAAAGCCATTACTACACAAATGTCACAAAGTATCCGCTTACAATACGCCAAACAGCACAGAGACAAGCCTCAAACCTTCTGGTACAAAGTCATTTGGTGCGATGAGACCAAAATTGAGCTTTTTGGCCACAACCATAAACGTTACATTTGGAGAGTAGTCAACAAGGCTGTGAAACAAGGAGGAGGTCCGCTTATGTTTTGGGGATATATGAGCTACAAAGGCACAGGGAATTTGGTCAAAATTAATGGCAAGATGAATGCAGTATGTTATCAAAAAATACTTGAGGAACATTTGCATTCATCAGCCAGGAAGCTGCGCATGGGACATACTTGGACATTCCAACATGACAATGATCCAAAACACAAGGCCAAGTTGACCTGTCATTGGCTACAGCAGAATAAAGTGAAGGTTTTGGAGTGGCCATCTCAGTCTCCTGACCTCAATATCATTCAGCCACTCTGGGGAGATCTCAAAACATGCAGTTCATGCAAGACAGCCCAAGAATTTCCAGGAACTGGAGGCTTTTTGCCAAGAAGAATGGGCAGCTTTAACATATGAGAAGATAAAAAGCCTCATCCACAAATACCACAAAAGACTTCAATTTGTCATTGATGTTAAAGGGGGCAATACACGGTATCAAGAACTGGGGTATGTGAAAACTTTTGATCAGTGTCATTTGGGTAGTTTCTGTTGTCATTATGACTTAAAAAAGAGTAAACACAGTTGACTGATAATAAATGGATTCAGCCAAACACTGACCATGAGTGAAATAAACGTTTTTGTGTTATCATTCATTTTCTCTGAAAAATGGCCAAGAAATAATACATTCTGCCAGGGTATGTAAACTTATGAGCACAAATATATATTATATATATTTATACTATATTACCAAAAGTATTGGGACGCCTGCCTTTACATGCACATGAACGTTAATGGCATCCCAGTCTTAGGTCTGTAGGGTTCAATATTAAGTTGACCCATCTTTTGCAGCTATAACAGCTTCAACTCCTCTGGTAAGGCTGTCCACAAGGTTTAGGTGTGTGTCTATGGGAATGTTTGACCATTCTTCCAGAAGTGCATTTGTGAGGTCAGGCACTGATGTGGACGAGAAGGCTTGGTTCGCAGTCTCCACTCTAATCCATGCCCAAGATGTTCTGTCCCGTTTAGTCAGAACTGTCAAGTTCCTCCACCCCAAACTCGTTCATCCATGTCTTTATGGAACTTGCTTTGTGCACTGTTCCAAATCATTTGGTGGAGGAGGGATTGTGGTGTGGAATTGTTTTTTAGGGGTTAGGCTTGGCACCTTAGTTCTAGTGAAGGGAACTCTTCATCAGCATACCAAGACATGACATTTTGGACAATTTCATGCTTCCAACTTTGTGAGAACAATTTGGGGATGGACCCTTCATTTCCCACATGACTGTACACCAGTGCACAAAGCAAGGTCCATAAAAACATGGATGAGCAAGTTTGGGGTGGAGGTACTTGACTGGCCTGCACAGAGCCCTGACCTCCATCCGATAGCACACATTTGGGATGAATTAGAGCAGAGACTGCAAGCCACTTCTCATCCACATCAATGCCTAACCTCACAAATGCGCTTCTGGTTGAATGGTCAAACATCCCCATAGACACGCCCCTAAACCTTGTGGACAGAAGAGATGAAGCAGTTATAGCTGCAAAGGGTGGGCCAACTCAATATTGAACCACTGAACCCAGCAAACACCAAAACGACTATGACTCCCGTAATAGGAGACCATTTGTTCCGGTAAGTGCGGGAACACAGGAGGGGAGCACGGAGAGCACCAGTTTTCACAATTTTGCTATGATAACCTGGCACTTTAGGAGCACAAGTTTAAAGGAAAGAAAGACTCTTTGATGAAATTGGCTATTACAATGAACTATCTTTCATGGTTATGAATTGTCCATTGAAGTGTCCATTCCCTATAGGAAATGGTGTTTAAAATCAACTAAGAACTGCTTGATTTAGAATTTTCTTCATATTATTGGTATAGGACCATCACTATTTATATTTGCACTACTTTATCGATTTATTTTAGAAGATTTATTTTTGTGGGAACATACATGTGTATATAGTATGGATTATTTAGTATGAATTGATCAGCACTTGCACCTTATTTGTTAAGATTATGTGGTATTCACCAGGAAGAGCGCTCTTACATATATAGTTTAATAGGACAAAGATACTCTATCTGTCACAAGAATTCAGATACACACTCAGGAAGCTATGGGTCATTGCAGTTAAATTATTAGAACATGGGAATACTTGCATAATAGTTTCTGACAGCTCCTGTGTATAAGGTCATGTGGTTCAGTTCATCTCTCCCTCTCTCTCTCTCTCTCTCTCTCTCTCTCTCTCTCTCTCTCTCTGCAGATCCATTTACTGTATATAATATATAATATATATAATAATTCTTCTATACCCCCCGTTGCCATCTGTGTATCCAGAGTACTTTTTGGTACTCATCCAGTCCTATTTCATAGAGCTATGTTTTCAATACCTTGCACTTTTCATGGCCATATAGCCTGAAACATGTATCTAGGTTAGAATAATTAGCTATGAAAATCTAGCTAGTGTCTGGGCCATAGACCAGCAGTTTTCAGCACACTTTTGGCAACAGGTGCCCAAAGAACTTATTTCAATTGTGCTTCTCATGTTACTCAAAAGTAGAATAAATCCCTTTTTTGTTTGGACTGGCATTACTTACCAGATATAGAAAACAATACTGGAGTGCAGAATAGGTTGTAGGTACACAAATTGAATTTTAGTGAGAAAGGAGGGGGAAACAGGTCCTTTACTATTCATGATCTTAATATTGATATTGGACTACCCATGTAGCCAGAAGCTGGCTGTTATTGCCTGCAATTCAGAAACAATGTGCAATTGGCTGTAATTCAGAGACAAGTTGCAATGCTATTTACGTGGCGTTGGCTCCTTCCATTGTTGGCTTGGACTCCATGTAATTTTTTCCTTTTGCTCCAAAGCAAAGCAGAGCAAAGCATTGTGGGAGGTGTAGCTCTGAATGCTGGAGTTTCTGTTCCTGCAGGACTGGCCTGAACTGCAACTACCAGAATGCATTGAGAAATGAACAGACTGCTGGGAGAGCAGATAAAGGGGATGGTTTGGGCCTAGATCGCTCTCTTGGGACGCCAACTCGGATCGGCGTAGGGGCTCTATGCCAGTGTGAGCCATGGGAATGTTGGGGGCTGCATAGGAAGGGAGCCATACAGTTGCATCCAAAGGGATAACTGCGGACAGCATCGCTTCGCATCTACAGCGGACGGGAGGCAGCTCCAGATACTCCAGCGGTACCTGCACTTCAAATCTGAGTAGGCCAAGGTGCAGTGTAACGGATGTCAGATGATATTCCCAGAGCCAGGATCCAGAGGGAGTTCTTGAAAGGGTTCACATCACCATCTGCATCGTTACCAGCAGCTCTTGTAGCCCTGTGGTGAGCGGGCATTTGCCCATTTATTTCTATAAGACACTGCATATAGACATCACTTGTTCTGCCAGCTCTCTGGTGCTTGTAGTGCCACTGAAGCCAGTTTATTCATCCCTATGAACACTGTATGCAGACATCTATGCCTTGCTCACATCCCTATCATCCATGATCTTATTGGACACAGTAATATTAAAGTTTGAAAATATACCCGGGAAAAACCACAGCTCAGTCAAATCTGTTCTACACTATTCTCAGGGATTATCCTATTCATCACACTTTATTGCTAGCAGAAGATTTGCTGGATTTCAAGGAGTAACAACCAAACCCTTTTTATCCTATCCCTATTTTCTTAAGTGACTAAAGTTGATTTAGCACATAAAGGGCTTATTCTCATTTCTTTGGAACTCTATTTAAAGGTGCCAGCCACTTTAAATTACAACACATTACATTGTGTTTTTGTTAAGTTGTATTGATGTTGTTGGCCTGTGGGTTAAGGAAACGGAAAGGAGTGGACCTGGTGTGATATATAAAGTGCCAGTCCTCTGCCTAGGTTCCTGTGAATGATTTAAAATTTAATTGAAATTTGAATATACTGTTCTCCTCGTGTTTCACTTACTAACGAAAGGTTCTAAAACTACCAAATTACATTTCATAAAGAGTGTTTCATTGTTCAGACAAATACCTCTGTGACTTACAGTGTTATGTTATATGCATTTTTAACAGCGGCGGCTGGGTAATAGGGGGCGCTTGGGTGCCGCCTTCCCGCTGGGAATGAAGAAGAAAAAAAAAACAGTCTGCCTGACCCCCTAAAGGTGGCGCCGGTATATTGATTTTTTTTTTCTTTGGCTCCTTGCTGTCTGCTGACAGCAAGTAGTGAGCCTATTGGTCAGTCCTAAAAGTGTATGTATGCGCCAAAGCAGCACACATACATGCACTAATTGGCTGCCCTGAGCCAGTGACTGCCAGTGATTGGCTATGTCGCGGTGGGCGGGGGCGTGACTGTGGCAGACGTGCTGCTGGGCATGTGAGTTGACTCCATGACCACACAGGTGCAGCACTCCACCGGGTTCCTGCTGTCCATCCTCCTCGCAGACAGTTGCAGACGAGTGCACCTGCCAGGCCAGGCCGAATCTCTCCCGTCATTCCCCTCCCGTCTGTCTGAGCGAGGAAGAAAAAGTGGGTCGGTTGAGTCAGAGTGACTGCTAGACAGTGCCAGCCAGAGGGTCCAGACCACCAGCGACTGACTCTCCCACGGTCCCATTGTTCCACCACTCCAGTCCTCATCCAACAGGACCGACACCCAGTCAGTCCGTCCATCCCAGCCAGCCTGCCAGCTGCCAGGTACCGTTTTTTTAAATATTACCAGCACTGTGCACTTGTGCAGTCCTCAGCTCCCTGCCTGCTCCATGACCCCTCTCTATGTGGCCTTGCCTGCCTGGACTGGTGCTCTTTTTCTCAGGCAGCTGCCGCTGGCTTAGTTGGGACTTTGATGTATGGGGACTCTGATCTTAGGGGGACCCTGATATAAGGAGGCTGTGATGTATGGGGGACTCTCATGGGGACCCTGAAGGGGTGCCTGTGTGGCACAGATTCCCCCTGATATTTCACCAAAGCCCCTTAATGGGCCTCCCAATAAAATTGTAAAAAAATAATTTTAAAAATACAATTGTAAAAAATAAAATCTACTGATACCGGTCTCTTCCCTAATGACTCTGCCCACTGCTCTACTGATACCTTCAGAATATATACACATGCACACACACATATGTGTTCAAGATTTGGGGTGCACCCCCCTAATGCAAAAGGCTGCACACACCTATGGTAATTACACAAGCTCCTATGGCTATTGTAACCGCATTATAATTGTAGTTGAACACTACATTTCCCCCCCCTCTTCAGAATAAAGATTTGTTAATATAAACTTGCTTTTTGGTATCTATTTTATGTTATAAGAACTGATGGTAGGTACTGTAAATTAGTGGCAGACATGATCAGTATTATTCTATCAGGGAAGAATTAGGAAAATTGTTTTCAGACTTACCGTAATTTTCCTTTCCCGGATCCTCCTCATGTCAGCCTACTATTGGTCAACTACGCCCCTTTAACCTCCTCCAGGACAACCCTTCACAAGTCTATAAAAGGCTGTCTGGCCCTATCTGGTGTTCCATTAACCCACCTCGTGACGGAATACGGTTAGAGTCCCGCTGACATGAGGAGGATCCAGGTAAGTCTGAAAACAAAAACAAAGTAACCTGGCTCCTACTTGGGAAGTCTGAGCGGAGACACCTTTAGAACACTTTGTCTGAAGACTTCGCAGGCTGGTTCGCTTTGGCTTTGGGTGGCTTGGAGAAGGAGGGACCTTGTCCTTTCCACTGTCTGAAGAAAGGTCAACCTGGTCGGTATGCAGCAGATTCCCTGTATCCCTCTTTTGACTTCTTGCAGGGACAAAAGGACTGCCGTGACCTTCTCCTCTCTTGTGGGAGCAGACCCGACTTACCCCCTGAAACTCGCTGGATCGCCGACTCCAACGTTTTGCCAAATAATAGTTTCCCGTCAAAGGGAATCGAGCAAAGGCTATGCTTTGAGGCATTATCTGCATTATTATAGCCAGAGGGCTCTCCGAGCCGTCACTGAATGGGCCATCAGCTTAGCCGTCATTCTGACTTGGTCTACCACTGCCTCTGCTAACAAATCCATTGCCGCCTTGATAGACTGCAAAGGGGAGGAACCACCATCTTTCTTCAACTCTCCCGAAGCCTCGGCTTCTATTTCTGCAACCCATACCCTTAAGGCTGCTGCCATGGATGTAAGAGCAACTGCTGGCCTGCACAGCCACTGAGTAGATTCTTTTAGGATCTGTGTCTATCCTTCGGTCCATAGGATCTTTAAAGGAGACAGAATCTTCCAGGGGTAAGGTGATGTGTCAAGCCAATCTCTATAGGGAGGCGTCCACTTAAGGGATAGAATCTCAGAGGTCAGCATCTTTGGGACGGAATGGGTACAGCTTTGTAACCCTGTTTGGAGATTCAGTCTCTTATCGGGCTTTGCCCATTCATCCAAAACGAAAGGAATTTACTTTTTTAGCTCAGGATAATATCTCCTCTGTTTCCTAGGAGGAGAAGCTTCATCCTTCCATTTCATCGCCATCTTCACAGATTCTACTAAGGAAGGGATCAGGGAAAAATCAAAAGGCATGCATGTCCGGTTCATCTTCCGAACTGGAATCCTGCGAGTCCCTTGAGTTGTAGCGAGCTGCAGTGTCAGGCTCTGAGTCTGAATCTGACAACTGCCTAAAGCGGGTTTTTGTGGTCATGTTTTTCAACCCCTCATTTACAGCTGTCTTAATGTAATGCTTGACTTGCCAAGCTACATTATCCCGAGTGACTTCTTTCAGGCACGAAGCACACACTAATTTCCCAGGCAAGGCCGTGCATGCCCAGCAGGCCTTATCCTCTTGTCGGGCTGAGGAGGAAACCCCTGTGCCTGTGTTTGCGGGTATGCTTGGGCTTACTGGTCGCCTTTTGGTGTACTGGATTCAAGCCACTGCCATGAGGCACAGGTGAAGGAGATCTGGAGTGTCGCTCTGAAGGGCGATCATCCCACTGCCGGCTACTCCTGTGACCCGACTTATCGCGCCTGGGGCGTTTTTTCTTCTGCGGGCACTGCGGCTGTTTGTGCTTCCCTTGGGGGCGTTTATCTCGCATCTGGGTCTTAGAATGCTCTCTTTTAATAATAATTAAAACAAAATACATCAGATACCTTTCCATGCCTCTTCAGTGCTTTCAGAGGCAGGCAGGCGGACCTGGAAAGGACCTGGAATAAACCAGATGGTTAGAGAGCTGCAGCAGAGAGGGAGTTGTGTCAGCTAAGCACACCCTCCAGACTCACCCCTTAGCACACCCTCCAGACTCACCCCTTAGCACACCCTCCAGACTCACCCCTTAGCAGTGTGTACAGAGTGACTGGAGCAGCCCAGGCAGGGACAGAGAGGCCAGAGCGGCATCACAGAGGGGCGTCCTTACATAGGAAGGCCCACCAATCATACAATCGGCACCTCTCCATTGCCTAGCAACCGGCCGACGGCTCCACCCCCTCCTCCAACGCCGCATGACGTCATGCCCTCTGATTCCTCTTGTACCAAATTGTGATGTAACTGTACTGTCTGCCTTCATTTTGTAAAGCGCTGCGCAAACTGTTGGCGCTATTCCAACTACAGCTCGATGCTCCTCTGCTTGCCTTGTGGGGCTACAAGGCCCAGCCTGCCTACTCGAGTGCCGAAAATGCCTCCAAAAGCCATTCAGCAGTGTTTAACTGCTATAACAAGGCTATGCACCACTGTAGCAGTAATTTATACTGCCCAAAAACATCCCAGCACCATGGGTACCACCTCAAGGGAGATTTACAGCTCATCCGGGGGTCTTCTGAACTCAGGAGAGACATGAACCTGAGGGGGCCAGCATGGAATATAAAACCAAGAAAAAATGTACAAGGTAAGCTCCTACTCCGCTTTTTTTGTTTTAAAGGGCATCCTGAGTGAGGAAGAAAGAAGAACACTAGATAGGGCCAGACAGCCGCCTTTTATAGACTTGTGAAGGGTTGTCCTGGAGGGGTCAAAGGGGCGGAGTTGACCCATAGTAGACTGACATGAGGAGGTCCAGGAAAAGGTATTAAACATGTACTAGCAATAAATATGTGCAACGTGTAGTTGACCCATAACCACTGATTAGGTTTACTGATGTTAATAAAAGAACAATTGTGGTTGGTTGCTATGGATTAATGCACTTTACACATATTTATTGCATTGCCACAATGAAATTGAAATAAGTGTTATCCTTACACTGTTTATAGACAATAAACTTAAACAGTTTGTATTAATTCATTGAATTTTGTTTAGGTATAACATAAACAAAACCGTTTTTTCTTTTTTTTTTACTGTGACACAAAAAGAAGATATATTTTACACATGAAATTCTTGGTCCTTTTTTTTGCTTTGCCGCTTATGTGATTTTATTTATTTACAGTCCTGTAACTTTTGTACAGGGCGAGTCTCAGGTGTCACATTCCACCAGCTAATTTCAAGCTTCGTTTGACGCTACCACCTACAAAGTTGAGGTGAAGGCAAAATTTTATGTGTTTTTACCAGTGGGGACAGATAAGCTGTCTTTGAAATGAATGGAAACCGTTGGGAATAGAGCCCAGTTTGTTCATTTTATTTACCTTACCTATTATTGCGTACAGGTGGTTTCCGGGTTACAAACAAGATAGGATCTGTAGGTTTGTTCTTAACCACTTCAGCCCTGGAAGGATTTCCGGCTTTAGGACAGGAGCCCTTTTTGCGATTCGGCACTGCGTCGCTTTAACTGAAAATTGCGCGGTCGTGCGATGTTGTACCCAAACGAAATTTGCGTCCTTTTTTTCCCACAAATAGAGCTTTCTTTTGGTGGCATTTGATCACCTCTGCGTCATTTCTGATCGCCGCTATAAACAAAACAAGAGCGACAATTTTGCAAAAAAACCCAAATTTCTTACTTTTTGCTCAAATACAAATCCAAAAAAAAAATATAAAATAACATTTTTTTTCACCGTTTTTGGCCGATTTATATTCGTCCTCATATTTGCGATAAAAAAAATCGCAATCGGCGTTTATTGATTGGTTTGCGCAAAAGTGGTCGCGTTTACGGATGATGAGAATTCATTTTTGGGGTTTTTATTTATTTTTTTTTTTTACTAGTAATGGCGGCGATCTGCGATTTTTAGCGGTACTGCGATATTTTAGCGGACATGTCGGAACATTTTGACACTTTTTTGGGACCATTGGCATTTATACAGCGATCAGTGCTATAAAAATGCACTGATTACTGTGTAAATGTCATTGGCAGTGAAGGGGTTAACCTGCAGGGGGCGCTCTAAGGGTTAACTATGTTCCCTGGGCGTGTTCTAACTGTGGGGGGACTGCCCTAGCTGGGGAAGGGAAGTGGTCACAGCCTTCGTATACAGGAAGGCTGTGATCACAGCCCTTCCCCCTCACACAGAGCGGAGGTCCGTGTTTACATGCACGGACCTCCGTTCTTTCACTCCGGGGGGGCATCGCGGGTAGCCGGCGGCAATCGAAGCCGCCGCACCCGCTCCCGGGCCCCCCCCCCCC
>BLSH010205259.1:958443-973573 GCA_018402905.1 Glandirana rugosa
ACGTTACCACAGACGTAACAAGGTCTCTACTAGAAAAATAGACATACTTTGGGGGTTTTGTTTACGGGTCGAACAAAGTTTCCTTTTGTAACGATGTTTCATTTTCGTCACTTTCGTCGAATTTGATTTCCAAATAGTTGTATTTTTTTTGTTATACGAGGGTTTTATTGACTTTTGAGATTTTATGACGGAGTATTTTTTTCTAAAAACCTTTCCTTTCAGACATAATCACCCAAAATAATTTCGACTTAAGGTCCATCTATATTTTCTGTGTGTAATACATTGAGACGTAAGTAATTACCTAGCATTTCTTCATCAGTGGGCAAGCGTACAAAATCAGCAGGGGATCACATACTTTTTTCCCTCACTGTATACTGCCTGCATTAAAACATTTAAGGATCCATTAATGAATGCAGAGTTACATAATGTGTGTCTTTTATATCTACCTGGAATTCAGCTTTAATAAAACCCACTAATACAGACTTTCCTTTCCAAAAATCTTTTTTTATGAGGCAGTATTTTAGAGTTTTCAGTTATTTTGGGAGCATATTGTTTTTTTTATGTTGATAAACCTTTAGTTTAAGCTGCTTTCACTGCTTTTACTTTGTAGCAATGTTTTCCTTTGAAACAAGCTGGGCATTTGTTTTGGGGGTTTCATACAGATAAAAAGATCATCTCTGGAACAATGCAGACACCATTGCATGGGAAGTCAATCAATCACAGATGAAGGAACCCTTAGCAGCTTCTGGAGGAACCCTAGTTAAAAATGGCTATCCAAGAGGTCTGACATACAGGGGTTGATTTACTAAAGACAAAGACCAAAAGACTACTCACTATGCAAGGTAAGTTCCACTTTGCATGGGGATTTTCCCCAGCGCTTCGTGAATCCATAGGATCCTGCAACTATCACGTAAGCAGGGACAATATTTTATAGATACTGACGAAGGGTAAATATTGCTGAACCTTGGATATGAGGCTTAAGCCCCGTACACACAGGGCGACGATCGCACGTACGATCGTGTCAAATCATATGTTGGCTGTTGTATGTAGCATACTGACTGCACTACACGATCGTAGGACCGCAGAAGAACGTTCAGGTGCATGTAATTAGCATCCAGCCATTCCTGACTTCTGAGCATGCGTGTTTTGCACAATACAACTTTGTTGTACCAACTGCTCTGTACACACGATACAACGGTCGTATGAGCGCTTGTTGACATGACCAAGTTTTCTAGTCTGCTCATGCAACTCCCTTGTATGACCGTCGTATGTTCGACTGTTCAAATCGCGCATACGAACGATCGATATCACATACAACGGTCGTTAGTACGACCTGTTGTATGCGATCGTCGTCCTGTGTATACGGGGCTTAACTCACAGTCTAGCAAACATGCCAGCACTGATCATAATAGTAGTGCTAAATGATGCCTTTGATTCACGGAGGCTGATAGGCTGCACACTGTTTGTGGAGTGACAAGAAATCAGAATTCTTATTGGAGTTTTAGGAATCTAGACTTCCTAAAACTAGCTGCAACCTGCATCTTGACTGGGCTTTTACTGAGCAGATGGCTCCAAGTCCTACTTTTGAGGATCAGCTCCTTCTCAGATTCTCCCTACATTGTTGCTCAACTTCCTCCAGCTCTTTTAGCGCTGGCAAACCAATATTAGCTTTCCCTATATTTTAAATAACCTGATGGAAATTTGCTTCCAGACACCACACTGCACAGCTATAAGTAAAATATTGCAATTACATGCTCTGGGAAAATTACATTCAGTTAGCATTACTAGATAATATTGATTCTACACCAACACTGTGGGCCCTTTCTTATGTTCTGCTTCTTTCTGGTACTACCCTAATTCCACTACTCCTAAGAAAATAAAAAAAAATGTTATCATCCGTTTGATATATGGCCAATGTCCCAAGCACTAAAAAAAAGTTGCATTAGAGAAAAATACTTAGTAAAAGCTATTTTTTATAGGGCTGATGACTTGCAACCTTTCTAATATTTAGCTCTCTCTTTAAAATACTAGAACCATTTGTAGATTATTCTGAAGTAGTGTGAGTTCAGTGACATGAATGTTGTTCAGTGCATGTTTGGAATTATTGGCAAGGCTGGACCAATGGCTCAATTGCTAAACCAACAAGGGACTAGATTTGTCAATTATGGACATTGTTTCAGTATCACCATATAATCATTTCATTATGACCAGTGAAAATCCACACAGGGTACAACTATCAGACAACATATTGTAGTAGGGATTGGCAAGCATGCCGCAAAATCAGTGCCACCTTCCACTACCACAGATATAATAATATGTTGGGCATATCTTTTCAAATAATGCAGACCTACAGACCTCATATTACCAGGACCCTTTCAGGTCTATGTATTTTTCTGCCTTTACTACACTTGGCAAGGGGGTTATTCTCAGTTTTGGTGCAGTCATAGGCATCTTCTTAGTGCAACTTACTTTTGCATTCAGGGCAGCCATCAGAAATTTTGGGGCCCCTTACACAGCTTTAGACCTGTGCCCCCCCGTCTGACCACCAACATTCACATGCCATACTTGCCAGGTGTAGCCTGCTAAGCATGACTCATTCAAGTGAAGGGAAGTGTGCAATACATGCTAGTGTAGGATCCAAGGGGTTAAAAAAACAGTGCACAGGCAGCACAACCTCACCCAATGCTTGCAATAAGACCTTGCACCGAACCATAGGTGCTGGAGGTCCCAAATTTGGACCAGTTGTGGTCCAGGGGGCCCTCTCCATGTGACCCAAGTTTGGTAATTTTATCGCCTATGGTTCGGGAGAACGGTGTCCCCAAACCGGGTGTCCCCTCCCAAAGACTCCATTGTTAATTCCGAAATTCACCCGAGAATTGCTGGTCAATGACTGGTCAATTTGGGGACCCAGTACGGCCGAATCATAAGTACTGGAGGTCCCAAACTTGGACCAGTAGTGGTCCAGGGGGCCCTCTCCATGTGACCCAAATTTGGTATTTTTATCGCCTATATTTCGGGAGAACGGTGTCCCCAAACTGGGTGCCTCTTTCCATAGACTCCAGTGTTAAGTCCGAAATTCACCGACAATTGCATGTCAATGACTGGTCAATTTGAGGACCCAGTGCGGTTGAACTATAGGTGCTAGAGGTCCCAAACATGGACCAGTTGTTGCCCAAGGGGCCCTCTCTGTGTGACCCAAGTTTGGTATTTTTATTGACTATGGTTCATGAGAACGGTGTCCCCAAACCGGGTATCCCCCTCCCATAGACTCCAATGTTAAAGACTGATAAAGTCTTTGTTGCAAGGGCCCCTTGAGACATGGGGCCCCTTACACCAGTACTGCCTGTACCCCCCTGATGGCAGCCCTGTTTGCACTGAAACTACAACTTGAAAATGTCAGAGTATTTGACCTGTTGTTTTAAGCACAAACTTTAAATTAGTATTTCCTATTCATTCCATACAAATATGAAGCATTTAGGTAATTTTACAGTAAGTACATCATTTTACCATATGTTCCGAATTAAAAGTGCATACACGTTTTATTTCACAAGCAGCCAAATGCAAAAAATATGTCTGAAAGTAGAGCATTTGTGTCGTCCATTGTCCCAGATAGGACCCAAAAATAAAAAGTAGCAATGTCACCCTGCTGGATATGCGGAGTGCTCAGGATGTGTAAATCACAGAATTAGCTATAAAGATTTAGAAATATTTCATCAGGTAAAGCAGTTCATAAAAATGCATTTCAACTGTGTATTCAGCTGTTTGGCTAGAGTTCCAGGATAATTCCAGAACCCGGCACACCCACAGCAACCAATCAAATTATAGATGTCATTTTTCTGGCGTAGATTAGAAAAAGGAAGTATCTAAAAAAGCAGGCTGCAGCTCAAAAAAAAGATTAGACACCTTTTACGCTTATTTGCAGTTCACTGTATACATTTCATATACAAAATATAAAAGTGTATAAGGTAACTTCACATTGAAGAACAATTTCAAACAACAGGTAAAGCAATTAGGGAGCTAATAATGCTATCAATGAAATACAGTAACTGTGCTGAATTCAGATAGTTCATAAAATTTTCTTAATCCAAGTTTTCTGTAATCCACTGCAGCCCTGATTTTCCAGACCATCTAATAGGCTCAGTAGCTTGCTTAAAGAGTAACGCCACCCCTCCCAACTAAAAATGTGTTTTCATTCCGTGGTAGTTGTACCTATATACAGTGTGTGTGTGTGTATATATATATATATATATATATATATATATATATATGAAAAAATAGATACTTACAAGTCCATGGAGTCCAGGGTTGTCCTCTTCCAGTCCTCAGTCCTTCTTCCTCAGATCTTTGCTTCCATGATACGATCTTGGAATAGTAAAGTACAGAGTGTGGCCGCGCTATGGAGAATGAGAAAAAACATTTTTTCTCTTTGGGGAAAAAAACTTAAACTGCTGCCCCCACCCTGCAAACTACCAAGTAGCTGCTAATGTAAAAAGGAAAAAAGGAAGAAACGGAAGTGGGTATGGTACTGCTGTAAATAATCCTATATTGTAAAGTGCGAAAGAGATATGTGCAAAGACTACAATAATGTGCAAACTGATGTGTGTGCAATTCTGCAATGGTATGTGCAAAGACTACAATAATGTGCAAACTGATGTGTGTGCAAATCTGCAATGGTGGGCAAAAAATCTGTGAACAGACGAAAATAAATAATAAATCAAAAATCAACCTGATTCTAAATACACATGTATGTATCAAAGTGCATGTGCAACTTGTAACCACAGAATGCATATGAGTAAATAATTATGTTTAACCTAATTCATATAAAGTGCAAGTGCAGTATAGACTATAACAGCATATATCACAAAGTGTAGACCGTGCTACATCAATCCAAAAGCTCCAAAGTACATGAGTCCACGGCAGTGTAGCTAGGGTTAAACCAGACACTTCCCGGGTCTCCCACTGTAACAGACTGAAGTGCTTTTCAGGTGATACACAACCCAGCTGTTAATCATAGGAGATGCCGCGAGGATCACTTCCGAGTGGCCCTTTCAAGGACCGCATCTAATGGTGTCACTGTCCCCAGTGTCAGAAGTCGCTCCTCAACATCCCGTCACATGTAAGGTATAAGAAAAGGACCATGAGCTCTATTCCATGTACATAGCAATATTAGTACCGTACACTTACTCTACAGCTTTGGAAGTCAGACTTGAGGAACACTGCGGCTGGCATCAGCCCGAGAGATTGTGAGTGTGCGATGACGCAAAGGCTCCGTCTTACGCGTTTCATCATAGGACGTCTTCTGAGGCAGCGCCATCTTACTACACCCACCGGCTTATATGTGGTGTGGTAACCCAGCAACCAGAAGACACGTGACCCAGCGGCCATCTTAACTTCTGAAAAGCCACTCTGTCATCATTCTTCCCATCATTACACTTATGTACGTATGATACAAGGATTACAATCCACAATATTGATTACGGCAATACCAGAAACATGCTACAACTCCATACCAAACCACAGATATCCAAGGGATTATTTAACATGGAAGCTATCCATGTGGGTTGTATACAAGATAGCGTCGCCTCAGAAGACGTCCTATGACGAAACGCATAAGGCGGAGCCTTTGCGTCATCGCACACCCATGATCTCTTCGGGCTGAGCTAGTGGACAATATGCCAGCCACAGTGTTCCTCGAGTCTGGCTTCCAAAGCTGTAGAGTAAGTGTACGGTACTAATATTGCTATGCACATGGAATAGAGCTCATGGTCCTTTTCTTATACCTTACATGTGACGGGATGTTGAGGAGCGACTTCTAATACTGGGGACAGTGACACCATTAGATGCGGTCCTTGAGAGGGCCGCTCAGAAGTGATCCTTGCGGCATCTCCTATGATTAACAGCTGGGTTGTGTATCACCTGAAAAGCACTTCAATCTGTTACAGTGAGAGACCCGGGAAGTGTCTGGTTTAACCCTAGATAAACTGCCGTGGACTCATGTACTTTGGAGCTTTTGGATTGATGTAGCACGGTCTACACTTTGTGATATATGCTGTTATAGTCTATACTGCATTTGCACTTTATATGAATTAGGTTAAACATAATTATTTACTCATATGCATTCTGTGGTTACAAGTTGCATATGCACTTTGATACATACATGTGTATTTAGAATCAGGTTGATTTTTGGTTTATTATTTATTTCGCCTTGTTCACAGATATTTTGCCCACCATTGCAGATTTGCACACACATCAGTTTGCACATTATTGTAGTCTTTGCACATATCTCTTTCGCACTTTACAATATAGGATTATTTAAAACAGTGCCATACCCACTTCCGTTTCTTCCTTTTTTTCCTTTTTATGATACGATCTGGATCAATATCTTATGCACGTGCAGATAAGCCCTTAGGACCTGGCAGAAACCCATGGTGCATCTGCGCAAAATTATGCTGATCCCCTGTGCAGATTTGCTGTGAGTCTGTTAGGTTCCAATAACTGGCAGAGGCCTGCAACATGTCTGTGTATGTTTAGGGGTTTAATGTGATTTTGCGCATGGGTCTCTGTCAGGCCCTATAAACCCACAGTGTGCCTGCCCTTGTGCGAGATATGTGCAGATATCACACCGCATTCGAGTCACTTGCATCACAAATCACATTAAAAGTTTCCTGGTTTGAGTTTGATTGGCAGCTGTAAGAAACGTCTTAGTAAAGGCATTTTTACTGTCTAAGAGCAGGCTCCTTGTTAGTTCCCCAGATTACCAAAAAAGAGACTAGATAGATACACTACAGCAATGCCCTAAAAATGGAAGAACAGGTCACGTAGACATCCCAAAGCTTCATTTTCAATTTTGCCAATATATTTAGCTAAGCAATAATACAAGCCTCCTCCATGACTTAATGGGGATGATTTACTAAAGGCAAATCCACTGTGCACTACAAGTGCACTGCAAGTGCACTTTGAAGTGCACTTGAAAGTGTAATCAATGTAGATCTGAGGGAAAATCTGAAATTAGGGGAAGCTGTGCTGATTTCTATCATCCAATCATGTGCAAGCAAAAATGTTGTTTTTTATTTTCCTTGCATGTCCCCCTCAGATCTACAGCAACTGCACTTCCAAGAGCACTTCCAAGTGCACTTGCAGTGCACTTGTAGTGCACAGTTGGTTTGCCTTTAGTAAATAACCCCCATAGCGTACAGAAGTTCTGTTGTGTAGCCAGATTGTATCCAATATCATTTGTAATGATTTACTACATGTAGCACAACTGTTTTTTTTTTTCATGTTGACTATAAGAAATGAATGTAATTGCTAAATAGTGTACCAGTCTCTGACACATAGGGGGTGATGGGGTCCAAGCTGCCTCCCCCCTCCTTAAATAGGATGCAGATGCATGGAACGTGCCCACAGACACAAGACATATGAATTCCAGCAACAGGTAAATACAGTTACAGGATATACAGACATGATACCCTTTCTGATGAAAACCTCCAAATGAACTGTTTCAGGGATGCATATTTTTAGTACATGTGGAATTTTTACAATCCTATATGTTTTAATCAATTCTGTTCAGCTACGCTGAAGTACAGATTACAGAACTATCCAGTGACTCATCACTTAATATCATCTTATGGCGAATGGCTTGTTGCTTCAATTGCAATAATATTGGTTGCGGTTTAGAAATGTTTATCCATATGGTGTGTTGATTAGAGTGCCAGTTTTTCCCAGAACTTAATCCTGCGTTATTATCGTGCATTGTGCATGTCTCCGTGTATTTAACTCTTCCCCAATTGTCTCCCAAAGGACACATTCCACCATTGGGAGGAACCACTTGCTGATCTGGATGGATGGTAATGTGTCTTCCAGTGCTTGAAGTGTGTAAACACATGCCTGATTTCTGTGTTTTCTTGGGAACTGACCTGATCTGAGCAACAAATATTAAATAATGAATGTATCATTCAACATAATCTTTGCCCTATTTAGTACAGAATACAGTTCAACCCAAACCATGTTGCCTACGGTGACGTATCTGTGCAATGCTAATTGCTGTGTATAGGGGAACTTTCGTGTTTGGTTTCTTCTATTCGCTTAAATTATATTCCAGCACTTTTCTCCAGAGTCTCAGGGAGGAATTTACTATCAAAATGTTGAGGATAAATATGTAAAAAAGTTACTATGTGTCATTTACTGCAGGAAGTCTAGAACGCTGATGACGTGGAACATGAAATTCGGCTACAGTGCTGGATTGCTTACATACCAGTAAAAGAAAGAACATCACTAAAAAATTCTCTTACTTCCCCTGATTTAGCTGTTTTATAGTACATAAGCTTAACTGATTTTACATAAATGTAGTGTAAAATACTTTAGAGTAGTTTACAAAGGCCGATACCAGTGATTATACATGAATCTGAATTCACATGTACAGTACATAGTGCTAGATTTAATTTAGACTAGATGTACACTTATGTACTTTTATTGCAGGACATGTATGACATGCATTTTTGACATGCTTATTGTTTTGTTCTCAATCTTATTCAAAGCACTTATGCACTGTGCTGGATTAAAAAACAGACTTTTTTGGCCAACCCATTTCAACATGGTGCATGATTGGGAACTAGCGCCCTTAAAGTGGTTTACAAATAACAAAAATTCTATTTAACCAGTCCAGATCCGCGCTACAGTTGAAAGTTGGCTACAGCGCAGATCTGAATTGCCGGGAGGAAGTCCGCCCCTTTGCACGCTCCCCCCGTGCACTCACAGCCGGCAGCACTGCGCTCTCGTGGCCGCCACATGCTGCGTGGGCGTGCCCGCGGGTCGGGCGGACTCGATGTCCACCGGAGACCCGCGATCCCTTCACAGAGAGCCAGAATGTGGAACCGCCAATCTAAATACGGCGGTTCCCCGCTCTGTGAGGTGGGGCATAACAGACCTACTGATCCCTGTGATCGGGATAAGTTAGATCTGTTATGTCCCTGGCAGCCCAACCCCCACATAGTTAGAACACATACAGGGAACCCAGTTAACCCCTTCACTGGCCCCTTAGTGTTAACCCCTTCACTGCCAATGACATTTATACAGTAATCAGTGGCTATTTACATTTCTGATAACTGTATAAATGTCATTGGTCCCATAAAATGTCCGACATGTCCGCTGCAATATTGCAGTCCCTATAGAAATTGCAGATTGCCGCCATTACTAGTAAAAAAAAATAATAATAATAAAAACACCATAAATTAATTCCCATAGTTTGTAGATGCGATAACTTTTGCGCAAACCAATCATTATACGCTGTTTGGACATATCGGACAAAACTGATGAATATATATATATATTTTTGGATATTTATTATAGCAAAAAGTAAAAAATATTGTTCTTTTTTTAAAATCATCACTCTTTCTTTGTGCAAAAAATAAAAACCGCAGAGGTGATCACATACCACTAAAAGAAAGCTCTATTTGTGGGAAAAAATGATAAAAATTTTGTTTGGGTACAACTTCGCACGGCCGCGCAATTGTTATTGAAAATGTGACAGCACTGAAAGCCAAAAATTGGTCTGGGCAGGAGGGGGGTTTAAGTGCCCAGTAAGCAAGTGGTTAAGTTTCTATTCTTGTCTTAACCACTTCAGCCCCGGAAGGATTTCCCCCTTTAGGACCAGAGCCTTTTTTGCGATTCGGCACTGCGTCGCTTTAACTGAAAATTGCGCGGTCGTGCGACGTTGTACCCAAACGAAATTTGCGTCCTTTTTTTTCCCACAAATAGAGCTTTCTTTTGGTGGTATTTGATCACCGCTGCATAATTTCTGATCGCCGCTATAAACAAAAGAAGTGCGACAATTTTGCAAAAAAAACAAATTTCTTACTTTTTGCTAAAATACAAATCCAAAAAAAAAATATAAAAAAACATTTTTTTTCATCGGTTTTGGCCGATTTATATTCTTCCTCATATTTGTGATAAAAAAAAATCGCAATCGGCGTTTATTGATTGGTTTGCGCAAAAGTGGTCGCGTTTACAGATGATGAGAATTCATTTGTGGGTTTTTTATTTTTTACTAGTAATGGCGGTGATCTGCGATTTTTAGCGGTACTGTGATATTTCAGCGGACATGTCGGTACATTTTGACACTTTTTTGGGACCATTGGCATTTATACAGCGATCAGTGCTATAAAAATGCACTGATTACTGTGTAAATGCCATTGACAATGAAGGGGTTAACCTGCAGGGGGCGCTCTAAGGGTTAACAGTGTTCCCTGGGCGTGTTCTAACTGTATTTGGGCTGCCCTAACAGGGGAAGGGAAGTGATCACAGTTTCCATGTAGAGGAAGGCTGTGATCACAGCCTTTCCCCCCTCACAGAATGGAGGTCCGTGTTTGCTTACACGGACCTCCGTTCTTTCACTCCGGGGGGGGGCATCGCGGGTGGCCGGCGGAGATCGAATCCGCCGCACCCGCTCCCTGGCCCTCCCCGGATACAGTGAGCGTGCGGGCGCGCCTCCGGCGGCGCGCGCTCACCGTGCGCGATCTCGCAGCCGCCGTCATATGACGGTAATTTGCGCAGAGGAGCCACTCTGTCGCCGTCAATTGCTGACCAGCGGTCGGCAAGCGGTTAAAAAGTACCTCCCATGGCTCTCAACCTTCCCCAGTTCTTCAAATTCTTTTTGGTTTTTTTTGGCACCTGCGATCTGACTTTAGATTTAAAGCATTAATAAACCCAAAACCAAAAATGGAATACCTTGCAGGTTACCAATCATTAAAATGTGGTGGCTGCCTAAGTTTTCTTTTGTTTACTTTTTTCCTCTGTTTTCACCTGGTGATCTGGCCAGTAACACACCTCCTATATTAGAGTGCCCCCGCTCTGGAAGAAGGAGAACAGGGGGCACATTTGGACAGCAGCATTGTACTTGTAGGAGGAGGGGAGTGTTAGATGTACTAGCAGATTTAGATAGATACACTAACAGATTGAATACAAACTCTAGCTAACGACAATGAGCAGTATAAACAGTTACAGCAAACTGTTTTTTTTTCCTTTTGGGATAAAGGTTTTACATCAATAAATAAAAGCTGATTATTGTAAGCGCCTGGTTTGTCTCATCTCTGTAAAAATAGATATTCACAAGAGTGGCGGCCTACAATGGGCCATAAAATTGCACAATGACGAGAGTGCGGACACAACACAGGTAGGACTGACGCGTTTCTGGGGTGTACCCCCTTCCTCAGAGCCACGCTAGTCTGGATGCCAGTGCCCAATACTTATCACAGCTGCTAGATGTCCCCAAAATAGTAGAAATACAAAACAAACATCACTTCCAGCGCTAAAGAGGTCTTTCGTTGTTGGAAAATGGCAACAAGGACATCAATGCCAGACGGATGCTGCCCTCCTCAGATGGGGTGATAGGGACTACAAAACAAAGACAAAAGGAAGGCGCGCACACCTAGTTCATTACCAGATACATTTATTGAGTATTTTAAATTAAAAAGAGATACTCACAAGAGTGGCGGCCTACAATGGGCCATAAAATTGCAGAATGACGTGATTTGGACACAACACATGTAGGGATGATGCGTTTCAGGGGCGTACCCCCTTCCTCAGAGCCACACTAGTCTTTACGCCAGTGCCCAACGCTTGATATGCTCAGCTTAGGCCAGCTTCCACCACGGGTCGGTCCGGATACAGTCAGTCAGTCTCAGAGCAGTACAGCACAGTGAGCCAGCCGGAAACTCGAAGTGATGCCACAAAAAGCCCTGCCCAGTCGTCCTCCGACCCCGGCGGCCCCGCCAATAATAAACAAGGGCAGGAGTCAGAGACAAATCATTGTAGAGTGGGGAGTGTTCGGGGCACATTGCTTGCACTCAGAGCACTCCCTAAACACGGGCAAATCAGCTGATTGCAAGCTGGGAAGCTTCCCATAGACTGCTGTG
Organism: Glandirana rugosa; assembly: GCA_018402905.1. NCBI lineage: Eukaryota > Metazoa > Chordata > Amphibia > Anura > Ranidae > Glandirana > Glandirana rugosa. The sequence continues at coordinate 970,353 of BLSH010205259.1, forward strand.
TGTCCGGCGCCCAAACACTCCTAAAAGTAACCACTTTTTTTTGTGAAAATCTTGGGGGGGCAGTGCCCATGCGACCCCTATTGATGTGCTGCCACTGGTACATCCTTTTCGCCTTACTCCAAGAATGCAATGCTTATACCTGAGCAGCCATTTGCCACGCTCGAACACTGTCATATAGGGGAGGAGTGAAGGTCATTAAACTTGTGTAAGCTCTGACACAGACATAAGATATACACCACACAGGAAATACATTGTGGAGAATTTAGTAAACCTGGAGCAGACAGAATCTAGGGCAGCTCTGCATGGCAACCAGTAAGGTTTTGGCTTTCATTTGAAAAACCTAAAGGCATTGCACATTTTTGTTGTTTTACCTGGGCAGTATATATTCCCTGTAATGATGGGCTCACATGTTGTGGTGTCGTAGCTGATTGATTCCCCTATGTCAATGTATTCATTTACCTAGCTTATCCCTAGTCACCAAAGGGACATGCATCTCCTTGTTCCAGGTCACACAGTGTCCAATCTATGTCTCGCCATTCTCTCTGTGGTTATCACAAAGGTGGGATTGATAATGTGATGAATAACCTCTCTTCCTTTCATTGCTCTGCCTTTTTGTTCCTGTTTCTGTTCTAATTACTATGAAGCTTTCACCTGCACCAGCACTAGCCATAGAGACTCAGGGATGGTGGTATATGTAGTTTATTCACAAGTGTCAGTTCTTAGACTACAAAAGTCATTATTATTAACTTGTGCAGTGCCATGCCACATGACTCATAGTTCAGCACAAACAGAAACTTCTGACTCCGGACTGTGAAGATTTACTCTACTGTAGAAAGGAAAGAAGGAGAAGAGAGAGGTGCCTCTAAGTGCAGACTGACAATAAACTTTAATTGCACAATAATTGCTAAAACTCACATGAACAAGGTTAAAACCAGGCACTTTAACATGGGGGATCACCCTGAGTGACGTACGCAGGCGATGGAGCTAAGAACTTCCCGTGCTGTGTCTTTGCTGTAGCTTCTATTAGCTGTATCCGGCTCACTGTATGGTGAAGTGAAGGGAGGCAACCAGGGCAAGGCATGGACCACACGTTGACGTCACTAGTCCGTGGCACGCTTCCGAGCCTGCGCAGTAGACTAGATTCACACTGCGCGCTCCTTTCTCAAGCTGATGAAGGAGGATCGCTGCAATGTTTATATACATGCATCGCCATCTATTGGGCGGTGTGTATAATGTTACATCATGCAAACGTCCATGATGGAAATAGATTTTGTGCCACAAACAAGTGTATGTAGATACTTATATATAAACATTTTTACCTATAAACCACTCTATTATATTAGTATGCATGATTCTCATTACTCTTTAAATAAAAAATGCTAGTACATATAAATGTTTATATTTTATTAAGTATATACATACACTTGTTTCTGGCACAAAAAATATTTCCACCATGGACTTTTGTATGATGTAACATTATACACACCGCCCAGTAGATGGCGATGCATGTATATAAACATTGCAGAGATCCCCCTTCATCAGCTTGAGAAAGATGTACAGAATATTTGGACTATAAAGCAAAAGACTTGATGTTAATGCGTTATATGTGGTTTTATCTTCCTGTGTTAGTGCCAGACTAAAATATATTCTTTGTTTTTACTCTACTGTAGGCTGTGCGTACAGAACAACAAATGACACTGTGGAGCTACATGATCAATGCACATCATACAGGTAAAAAAAACACACGGTGCAGGTAGGAAAGTTTTCAATGTCTTTAAAGTGGTGGTCAATCTACGACCACCACTTTAACCTACAGGTAAGCCTATAATAAGGCTTGCCTGTTGGCGCCCTGCATATCTCCCAAACCTGCACAGTTCAGGAGATATACAGTGTAGTAGCATTGACGACGTCATTTCGGCACATGCACAGTAAAGAAACGGCCTCCGTACCGTTTCTTCACTGTGATCGTGCCGTGACTGGCGGCTCCCGCACGCATGAGTCCAGTCACAGAGCCGGAGTCCCGGCCCCGGAAGGAAGAGGGGCAGAAGATGGACGCAGCCAGCACAGGGGACATCGCTAGATGTCGCAGGCTTTGTTTGCAGGTAAGTGACACATAATTATGCTTCTATTTTACAGGGGAATACAGAGGAAGTAAACCCTATCAGGGTTTACTTCCTCTTTAACTGAACAAACTGAAGTTGGAAGCTGAATAGTTTCCACTCCAGATTGTGTCTGCTTTAAATTCCCCATTGTTTTTAATGAGTCAGCCAAGTCAATGACTTGTGTTGTGAGAAGAAGCAGTAAAGCATAACTACTATGTAGAAAGAAGTGGAATTTGCAGCAGATGTAATGGCTAATTTTGCACCCACACACACACACACACATAATATGTATACCATATAACCAAAAACATTAAAACATTACATTTTAATAATATTAGTTACATTTTACACAATTATCTAAAATACATTAAAATTACTGCATCCTCTACAAAAATTTGTTCAAACTTTAAAAAAAAAACGTTCCTCCCAGCTCTCTGTACCCTTTTTGAGTAAAAAAAAAAACTCATCTTCTGACCCAGTACCTGCTGCACAAGTTTGCACATGCACCCTGTGGCCCATTTCTCTCATGGAGGGACTGTCCCTCTTTCACAATTAAATGGCTGTCCCTCTATCTACACTGATGAATACACCAAAATAAAGAAAAAGTACAATTCAACTGTTACACTACACTACACTAAACCCTTTTTCCTGGCTCAGCCCCATGTCAGCACAACCTCGGGTCAACCCCGCCCCCTTGACCCCGTATAGGACATCCCTTTAACAGAGCATAAAAGGACAGCAGTACCTGGAGACGGTGTTCTTATTCTGTCCTTGCTCCGGACGTCCCGATTTCCTGCCGTTTGTCCCTGCGGTGGAAGGTCCCAGTTGAAGGGGGCAAAGCCCTCGGATGGTGACGCTCCTGGTGCCGGAGCTGGCGCTGGCATAAACTGCCATCAGTCGCACAGGAACAGCCATCCTGGGCTTCTTGCTAGAGTGCCTGTCTGTGCTGTGGGGGATAGGTCCGCTGCTCTGTCCTCCTCCGCTTCCGGGTTCTGCGTTCCAGCCGGCTGGCACGCCGCGGCGCCTTCCCTGATTGGCCATGCGGGCGCAGCTGTGATGGTGCGCCGTCGGGCTGCGCCTGATTGGCCGGCGGGGGGGCGGCAGTTTTATATCCAGGGG
>BLSH010205259.1:985474-1000110 GCA_018402905.1 Glandirana rugosa
AAAAAGAACCAGAAGGTCTAGAACGAAATTGAAGGTGACAAGGACTACTGACGGTAAAGAATTAATGTAAGCCTTGTCTCCTATAACTGTAGACTTTTGCGAAACGATAGAATATCGGAAGAGGTCGAAACACTCGCAGGTGATAAAAGTCAAAGTCCAAAGATCTGTTCACGAATCTTCTAGGGTACCACGACTAACAACCCCGTTCCGGTCTACTCTTAAGAAATGGCAGTCATCAGGAACAGTGGAAGTTAAAGCAAGATCTGGAAGACCAAGAAAAATATCAGACAGAACAGCTCGCAGGATTGTGAGAAAAACAATTCAAAACCATTGTTTGACTGCACAATCCCTCCAGAAAGATCTGGTAGACACTGGAGTTGTGGTACACTATTCCACTATAAAGAAATACTTGTACAAACATGGTCTTCATGGAAGAGTCATCAGAAGAAAACCTCTTCTACGTCCTCACCACAAAAATCAGCGTTTAAACTTTGCAAATGAACACATAGACAAGCCTAATGCATTTTGGAAACAAGTTCTGTGGATCGATGAGGTTAAAATTGAACTTTTTGGCCGGAATGAGCAAAGGTACGTTTGGAGAAGAAGGAGCACAGAATTTAATGAAAAGAACCTCTGTCCAACTGTTAAGCATGGGGGTGGATCAATCATGCTTTGGGGTTGTATTGCAGCCAGTGGCACAGGGAACATCTCACGAGTATAAGGAAAAATGGATTGAATAAAATTTCAGCAAATTTTGGATGGTAACTTGATGCCATCTGTGAAAAAGCTGAAGTTAAAGAGAGGATGGTTTCTACAAATGGATAATGATCCTTAACTCACCTCGAAATCCACGGGGGATTACATCAAGAGGCGTAAACTGAAGGTTTTGTCATGGCCTTCACAATCTCCTGACCTCAACATAATTGAAAATCTATGGATAGACCTTAAAAGAGCAGTGTGTGACAGACAGCCCAGAAATCTCAAAGAACTGGAAGACTTTTGTGAGGAAGAATTTGCAAAGATACCTCAAACAAGAATAGAAAGACTCTTGGTTGGCTACAAAAAGTGTTTACAAGCTGTGATACTTGCCAAAGGGGGCAGTTCAAGATATTAACTCTGCAGGGTGCCCAAACTTTTGCAGACTCCATTTGTTTGTTTTCTGTTATTTTGAAAGTGTAAATGATGGAAATGAAATCGAACTTTTGTTGACATATTATAAGAATGTCTAATCTGTAATTTGATGCCTTTTGGAGATTTTTCCATCATTCCTTGGCTTCTTTATGCACATTAATACAAATTTTTACCTGGGGTGCCCAAACTTTCGATCCCCACTGTATATGTCCATAATAGAATAAAACTTACAAATCAGCTATATAGCAATCTAAGATGACTATCTCCAAATGGAAACCACTGCCAGGTGTCTGGCTCGGTAGTTGTGGGGAGAAGGCATGGCATCCCAATGGGAAAACTGAGGAGCAGTACCTGAAATTATATGCATGGACTATTACCCATCAAGAATAGGTGAAGGAGCCTACTAAACATAGACAAAGTGACTTGTGTGCAGAAAGTGCAACCCACAGGGAAAAAAAGAGAAAATGCCAGAATGTGTGCTCCTAGTGAAAATGGTGTCCATGTGCAACAGCAAATATAATTACTTGCTAAAAATAATGATATTCTGTGTATATATATATATATATATATATATATATATATATATATACAGTATCTCGCAAAAGTGAGTACACCCCTCACATTTTTGTAAATATTTTATTATATCTTTTCATGTGACAACACTGAAGAAATGAAACTTTGCTACAATGTAACATAGTGAGTGTACAGCTTGTATAACAGTGTAAATTTGCTGTCCCCTCAAAATTACTCAACACACAGCCATTAATGTCCAAACCGCTGGCAACAAAAGTGAGTTGCTCAATAAATCTTTTTATGCAAATGTTGTACCTCATTTAAAGTCCTATGGAAAATGTTTTTAGTTCTTTGTATGTGCAAATAGGGAATGGAGGCATGACAATATAAGGCACCAGCACACATTATTATTTATGAATTCAATTGAATGGGACTGTGGTGGAACCACATCGAACCTAAGATATCACCAACACACCTTATTTAGTGACTGCTGCATGACCAAGTGATCCCTAGTGTCCTTGAAATTTTACTTCTTTCTGTTGGTGACATTAAAGTGATACTAAAGGTTTTTTTTAATCACAAACATGTTCTACTTACCTGCTCTGTGCAATGGTTTTGCACATGGCAGCCCTGATCCTCTTTGTTTTGGGTCCCCCGCCAGCAGTCCTGGCTTCTCCCCCCTGTTGAGTGTCCCTAATAGTAAGCCTTTTGCTATGAGGGCACTTGAGCCAGCTCGTTCCCCCTACCCCCTGCTCTCTCCTCACTGGCTCACTGTGTGTGATTGTTTGCTTAGCTAAATATAGTGTACTGGTGAAATCTTTAATTGAACTTATGCTTTGGTAGTGTCATCTGCCATTTCACTACAGTATCCTTCTATGCCTAGATCTTATAGCTTTATAGAGTGTGCTGGACTCTTTGGGGTTGATTTGCTAAAACTGGAGAGCGCAAAATCTGGTCCAGCTCTGCATAGAAACCAATCAGCTTCTAGTTTTTTTGTCAAAGCTTAATTAAACAAGCTGAAGCTATAAGCCGATTGGCTACCATGCACAGCTGCACCAGATTTTTCTCTCTCCAGTTTTAGAAAAACAATCCCACTTTTTTGGCAACCACATCTAATGCAAGTTCGATCCTGGATCTCAGTAGCTCTGTGTGCTATTTTGTGACTCAAAAATAAGTGGATGAATATTCATATATTTGTGAAGATTTGTGAAGACTCCTGTGCAGAGGTTTGCGGGGAACATTCCTGCACCCCAGGCTGGGGTTAAGCCACAGGCGATTTATACCCTTCCATCTGGTAAGCCTCTCCTATGTTGGTGGTGGTTCACACAGCATGCTTACTCAGCACTTCTGGTGAAATATATCGCTTCAAGATGTTTACCTGTGTATGAAGATCCTGTTGTGGATGAATTTGACAGTTTATTTGGGACTGAATTTTTCCATCTCATACTATTGGGGACCCTTGCCGTTTAATTTATATTTTGCATTTCTATCTATAATTTTTACCCATTTGGTTTTTGCACTATCTTGGGTCTCCTTTGTTACAGTGTTGAGACCGACTTCATTATAATTTTAGCGCAGCCCTTTATTTGTTTATCGAATGCAAAATACAGGCTTCCGGGAGGTGGTATTTCGCCTGTAAGCCATCTGTTAACCAGCCCTGAAAAGTAACCCACTGCAGATCACTTTTAGAGCTACCTAAAGCCTAGTACACACGGGCTGAATGTCGGACGGCATCAGCCGGTTCAATAGAAACCAGCTGACATGCAGCCCATGTGTACGGCAGCAGGTCTGACAGAAGCCGGCTTCTGTCGCAGGGTCATGACTAAAACAGGTTTGCAGACAGGCTCCCGATCAGCCAATGGCTGATAGCACAGCAGGGGAGATCATTGTACTAACATAAGATTGTTAGTACAACGGCTCCGGCCTGAGCTGTCAGGTTTCAAAGTGTTCACGCCATGCACTAAAAAGCACTGCGGGAACAGCAATCCAAAAAACTCTGGATGAATCTAGAATAAACAAGTTAGTATGGACTTTAGTTGTTTCTGCATCCTTGTCAAGGCTTGCTTCCTTATAACAAGAAAATCATGAGGAAATATCAGACCACAGAATAGGGGGGCAGTAGAGCTTTCTTTTGGTGGTATTTAATCCCCTCTGCGTCATTTCTGATCGCCGCTATAAACAAAAGAAGAGTGACAATTTTGCAAAAAAAAACAAATTTCTTACTTTTTGCTAAAATACAAATCCAAAAAAAAATATATAAAAAAACATTTTTTCCATCGGTTTTGGCTGATTTATATTCTTCCACATATTTTTGGTAAAAAAAATTGCAATCGCCGTTTATTGATTGGTTTGCACAAAAGTTGCCGCATTTACGGATGATGAGAATTCATTTCTGGGGTTTTTATTTATTTTATTTTTTTTACTAGTAATGGCGGCGATCTGCGATTTTTAGCGGTACTACGATATTGTCAGACCATTTTGACACTTTTTTTGGACCATTGGCATTTATACAGCGATCAGTGCTATAAAAATGCACTGATTACTGTGTAAATGCCATTGGCAGTGAAGGGGTTAACCTGGAGGGGGTGCTCTAAGGGTTAACTGTGTTCCCTGGGCGTGTTCTAACTGTATGTGGGCTGGCCTGGCTGGGGGAAGGGAGTGATCACGGCTTCCATATACAGGAAGCCTATGATCACATCCCTTCCCCCTCTAACAGAATGGAGATCCGTGTTTACTTACACGGACCTCCGTTCTTTCACTGCGGGGGGGACATCGTAGGTAGGCGGCGCCGATCAAGTCTACCCTACCCGCTCCCTGCCCCCCCCCCCCCCGAACACAGTGAGCGCGCGAGCACGCGCTCACGGTGAGGAATATCAAAGCCGCCGTCATATGACGGCGGTTTGCGATATCGAGCCACTCTGTCGCCGTCAGACTGCGGTCGGTAAGTGGTTAAAGTGTGTGTCCAGCCAAAACTTTTTTTTTTCAGCCTGAACATTTGTCAGTAGGACATGAAAGACAGGAAGTGAGGGAAACTCTCCAACAGCAACACAGACAGAAATAAAAAGTGTGTTTTTTAGTAGAGTATTGGAACACTAAATTAGGTCCTGTCTAAATTGGCCCTAGTATATAAATGAGTTAGGGACCTTAGATTGTAAGCTCCTTGAGGGTAGGGACTGATGTGAATGTACAATATATATGTAAAGCGCTCCGTAAATTGACAGTGCTATATAAGTACCTGAAATAATAATAATAATAACACTAGATTGTCTCTCAGATTTGTAGTCTGTCCCTGTTGCAGGTTGTCCCTCACTTGGTAAAATGTCAGCAGGACAGGAAGTGAGGGTAAATATCTCTAATGTATCCCTGCTCAAAAGGTTCCCCACGCTATACAAAATTAGGAAAAACATTTATGGCTTCACCTACACTTTCATCAACCCTATCTTGTACTTAATTTAACACCATACTAACACAACTTCACATAAAATATATACATAAATACTTTATTTGTGATGATAATGAAGTGGGGAAGAAGGAGAAAAGTCATATTGCACAGCACCACCATCATTTGCCTCAAAATACGCAATTTGTTAATGGGAACGGTCAGATTTAAAGACCTTCCCATACTGAGAACAAAAAACAACCAGCTCATACCCATATTAGTTTGAATGGAAAGCATAAACAAAGCCAGAATGTGCTGAAGCCTGTTAATAAGCCAGCCGTAAATGGATGTCGTAGATCTTTATGAAGGTAGTCTGCTAATGGCCCTGTTGTCAACCTTTCCTAAAGCAGTATTGAAGCAATACACATTTGAAAGTCTGACTTACTTAACTTGAAACTGCCTTTTCATACACTTCCATTTCTCAACTCTATCCATATTCCATCATTTTAAATGTAATAGAAAAACATAAGAAATTATTGCACTATTGTATAGGAAAATAACAAACATCAAATATGCCTACAGTTGTGCTCAAAAGTTTGCACACCCTTGGAGAACTGGTAAAATACAGTATGTACTTTTTATAAAGAAATCATGAGTTAGCAGGCAAAACCCATTTCTTTTATTTCTTATGGGATTCATATTCAACTGTAGGTCATAACAGCATGGCACAATCATAAAACAAAATGTGGCAACAAGTAAACAATGCAATGACCCCTGTTCAAAAGTCTGCATATCCTTAGTTATTAATACTGGGTGCCCCCCGTTAGCATCAATGACAGCATGCAGGCTTTTGTAATAGTCGTCTATGAGGCCGACTTCTTGCAGGTGGTATAGCTGCCCATTCTTTTTGGCAAAACACCTGCAGGTCATGCATAGTCTTCAGTTTATCTTGCATGATGATCTCCCCAGATCGGCTCAATGATATTAAGGTCAGGAGACTGTGATGGCCACTCCAGAACTTTCACCTTTTTCTGCTGTGACAACTGGAGGGTCAAGTTGGCCTTGTGCTTAGGGTCATTGTCCAAGAGCATCCCATATGCAGTTTTTGTGCAGAAGAATGTAAATTGTTGACCCCTCTCCAAACATATCGCTTATGGTTGTGACCATAAAGCTTTTTTTTGTCTTGTCATGCCAGATTACAGTGTGCCAGAAGCTGTGAGGCATGTCTAGGTGTTGTCTTGTAACTGAGCTTTTATGTGGCATCGGTGCAGTAAAGGCTTCTTTCCGGCAATTTGACCATACAGCTCAATTTTGTAGTATCATCGTTTTGTGCTCCTTGAAACAACCACGCCATCTTTTTCCAGAGCAGCCTGTATTCCTCCTGAGTTTACCTGTGGGTTTTTTTTGTATCCCAAACCATTCTTCTGGCAGTTGTGGCTGCAATCTTTCTTGGTCTAACTGACCTTGGCTTGGTTTTAAGAGATTCACAAATTTTCTTAATAAGTGATTGAACAGTGCTGATTGTCATATTCAAGGCTTTGTATATCTTTTTATATCCTTTTCCATTTACATAAAGTTCCATTACCTTGTTAAGCAGGTCTTTTGACAGTTCTTTTCTGCTCCCCATGGCTCAGTATCTAGCCTGCTCGGTGCACCCACGTGAGAGCTAACAAACTCATTGACAATTTATACACAGACACTATGGTTCGAGAACACCTGGTAGTGGGGACAGGGAGTTCTGGAGCACAGGGGGGCACGAGGACTGGACTTAGTCACTGGTGGTAGCTGAGAGCCCACTGGAAATCGTGCAGACAGAAGAATGGTGATGCAGGCCAGGTCGGTAACAGGCTGGCAGTACAGTACAGAAGGATCAGGCAGGCGGATGGTCGGGTGCAGGCAGGGTCAGCAACGTGCGGGCAGCAGAGGTACAAAGGAGCAGGCAAAGAGTAGTCGCAGACAGGCCAGGGGTCAGGGCAGGCAGAAAGCAAACAAAGTCCAAGGAAAGCCGGGGTCACAGATACAGGAAGTCTCTTCAGAGCAACACGCTGGGTCACAGGGTACAGGAATGCTGTAGAACGGACAGCACTTGCTTCCTGGTGCTGTCTGCTTAAATTACCGCTATTGGCGCTATTGCCGGCACATACGCGTGCGCACACGCACATAGGAGCACGCGAACACGCACATAGGCGATCCAATGGCCCAGGATGATTCCTTACATTGCCCCCCCCCCAAGGGGCAGCCTCCGGATGCCCAAATGGGCTCTCTTGGTTGGATGTCTTCTCCAGAACGCCCTGATTAGTTCTCTGGCATGCAGGTGGTTCTTTGGCTCCCAGGAGCTTTCTTCAGGCCCATAGCCTTTCCACTTTACCAGAAACTTGATGATGCCCCCTCTCTTCCTTCAGTCGAGGATGGTCTCCACCTTGAACTCCTCCTCTCCATCCACCAAGACTGGTTCTGGTGAGGCTGTGTTGCACCCAGGGAAGAGGTCCTTGAATGTGGCTTAAGTAGGTTCACTTGGAAGACGGAGCGAAGAGGGTAGATCCAGTTCAAATGCTACTTTGTTGATTTGTCTCTTTACTGGGAAAGGTCCAATGTATTTTGGTCCCAGTTTTCTGGAGGGGCAGGACGCCTCAGGTTTTTCGTTGATAACCAGACCCGTGGGCCCGTTTGCAGCTCCAATTCTCCTCGTCTACCCTTGTCAAAACTTTTCTTACTAAGTGCCTGGGTCTGAGAAAGAGTTTCCTGTAATAACTTGTTGTTTTTTTCTAAGAACTGGGTGACTTCCAGTACAGCAGGTACAGTGCTCTCCGTTGACAGTCCAGGTAGGAAGGTAGGATGGTAGCCGAGGTTCGCCCAGAATGGAGTTTACTTAGTGGCAGAATGAATTGAGTTATTATATGCGAACTCGGCTACTGGCAACAGGGAAACCCAATCGTCCTGAGAGTAGGAAGAGTAGCAGTGGAGGTACTGCTCGAGGGTTTGATTAGTTCTCTCTCTTTGGCCATTTGACTGCGGATGATACGCGGAGGAGAAGGCTAGATCAATTCCTAAGGAAGAGCACAGAGATCTCCAGAAACGGGATGTAAACTGCACCCCTCGGTCTGAGACTATGTTACTGGGGATGCCATGAAGGCGGACCACCTCTTTGATGAATGTTTCAGCTGTTTCAGCTGCTGTGGAGGTGCCCTTCATGGGTATGAAGTGGGCCATTTTTGTGAGGTGATCTACCACCACAAGAATGGTACTGAAGCCAGCAGATGAAGCCAACTCAACTATATAGTCCATCGAGATCTGGGACTAAGGTCGTTCCGGAATGGGTAATGGATTCAGCAGATCCCAGGCTTTGGACCTCTCGGTCTTGCTCTTGGCACAGACGGGGCGAGCACTCACATGGTCCTTGCAGTCCTCATTTAGGCGAGGACACCAAAATGAGTGGGAAAGCAGCTCTGCCGTCTTGCAACCCCCGAAGTGCCTGGCTAATTTGAGGTCGTGGCAGAGTTCAAGCGCTGCTAGGCGCAGCTCCTGTGGGATGAAAAGTCGGTTACCTGACCACCACCACAGCCCGTCTCTTATGGTGAGCCCAGAATCCGGTGGCACGGTGCGACCGACCAAGGATTGTCTGATCCGGTGAGAAAGTCCTCTTTGATCAGCAGGAAGCTGTTGGCAGGTAGAATGGTATCTGGAGGAGAGGAGTCCTCCGGGTCATGGAACATTCTAGACAGGGCGTCCGGCTTCACATTTTTGGACCCAGGGCTGTATGTTATGTACAGCTGGAACCTTGAGAAGAATAGTGCCCACCTTGCCTGTCGAGATTTGAGCCTCTTAGCCGTCCGCAGGTACTCAAGGTTCTTGTGGTCTATGAAGACCAGAAGAGTGTGAGTAGCTCCTTCCAGAAGGTACCGCCCTTCCTTCAGGGCGGATTTAATTGCCAGCAGTTCTCGGTCACCGACATCGTAGTTTCTCTCGGGGGGGTGAGAGCTTCCGGGAGAAGAAGGCAATGGGATGGAGCGCGGCCTTTGGGCCTCGTCTCTGAGAGAGAACTGCTCCCACTGCTGTCTTGGATGCGTCCACTTCAAGAACATGAGCCGGGTCTGGGTGTTTAAGGACGGGAGCAGAGGTAAACAGTTGAGTCTTGTGAATGCCTCTTGGGCTTCAGGGGTCCAACGGAAGTGAGAGTCCTGCTTCCTGAGCTGGGTGATAGGCGCAATGACCACGAGAACCCCTTAATGAACTTTCTGTAGAAGTTCGGGAATCCTACGAACCATTGTACACCCTTCTTGTCGGCTGGCGCTGGACAGTCCAGGATGGCTGAGACCTTCTGCGGATCCATAGTTATCCCTGTAACCGAGATGTCAAAGCCAAGGAAGGAGATGCTGGGGCGTTCAAAAGCAAATTTTTCCACCTTGGCATATAGGCCATGTTGCCGAAGGCGGGCAAGCACACATCTCACGTGCCTGCGGTGTTCCTCCAGGGAAGGGGAGAAGATTAGGATATCATGCAGATAAATCACTACGAATTGGTCTAGATAGTCTCTGAAGATATCGTTCACCAGGTGTTGGAATGTAGCGGGGGCATTACAAAGTTCAAATGGCATAACGAGGTACTCGTAGTGACCAAACCTGGTTCGGAAGGCCGTCTTCTACTCATCCCCTTCCCGTATGCAGATGAGATTGTATGCCCTGTGGAGGTCCAACTTGGTGAACACAGCTGCGGTTCCTAACCTCTGGAAGAGTTCGGGACCAGAGGCAGGGGATACCGTTTTTTTTTTTATAATTTAAATTTTTATTGGAAAAAAAAAAAAAAAAGAGTACAAAAGTGTAGCATATATAGGCTGTACAGTCAGGTTTAAAATGACAGATAAACTGTTCAGTACATTGTGTAGCATAAAGGCACATCAGTATATGCTTTAGGATATTACAGAAACAGGAAGGGGATACCGGTTTTTGATAGTGATCCTGTTAAGATCCCGGTAATCTACACAGGGCCTGAGGGAGTGGTCTTTTTTCTCCACAAAGAAGATCCCCGCTCTGACAGGTGAGGTGGAGGGTCTGATGAACCCCTTTTCTAGGTTCTCGTCAAGGTAGGCCTTGAGGGCCACCAGCTCTACCTCAGACAAAGGGAAAATCCGGCCGAAAGGAACCTCTGCTCCGGGTAGGAGGTCAATCAGACAATCATATGACCGATGCGGTGGTAGGACGTCAGCCCCCTTTTTTACTGAACACGTCCAGAAAATCATGGTAGGGTACAGGTACAGATGATGGGATTTCAGAAGGCTGTGGCAGGCAGTGCTGGAGGCAGTAGGGAGAGCTGAAATGTACTTCCCCTGTGGCCCAGTTAATGTGGGGGTTATGCATCCGGAGCCAGGGGAGGCCCAAAATGACTGGGAATAAAGGGGATGCAATGGCGTCCAGGAGCAAGAATTCCATGTGTCCCCCCACTGTCTTGGTGGGTACAAGAATGGTTTCCTGGGTAACGGTGCTGAATTTAATGATGGTTCCATCAGCCAGCTGGACGACCATGGTCTTTAGGTCGAAGTGGATCTGATGGTTGGCTGCGAAAGTAACGTCAATAAAGCAGCTGCAGGCTCCTGAATCAACGACTGCCTGCACCAGGGTATCCCCACTGGGAAGCTGTAAAGATATAGGGAGAACAAGGTGAGCTTTATTACTTGGCATGTACATCAGGTTTTCCCGGGTAGGAGTGGCACACTTACCGGCCTTAGCAGGGAAGTTCCTCACCAGATGCCCAGGCCCTCCACAGTATAGGCAGAGGCTAAGTGCCATACGTCTCTGACGTTCTTCTGAGGTTAATGGTGGCGGAGAAGCCCAATTTGCATAGGTTTGGACTGGTCTGGTGGAGAGGAGGAGGAAGAGGCTGGGGCCAGGGTAGCTGGGTATTCTGGGCATCATCCATTTGAGGCTTGCAGCCCCTGTGGACCTCTCAGCCCTGCGTTCCTGCAGGCGACAATCAATCTGTATGGACAGGTTGATTAAGGCATTGAGGGTATGAGGCACCCCAACGTGAGCCAGCTCATCCTTGAGCGGCTCTGAGAGGCCCAGCCTGAATCGGTAACAGAGGTCCCCATTGCTCCAGGCTGTGTCAGCACTCCAGCGCTGGAATTCAGAGACATACTCCTCGGCTGTGTGGCGGCCTTGCTGGAGGGCGTGGAGAGCTGCTTCCACTGTGGCAGTTAGGTGGGGGACCTCATAGAGCTGAGCCATCGCTTTAAAGAACCGGCCCAAACTGGTCTCCGGGGTTTTCTGTTCCAATAGGTGATGGGCCCATGCTTATGGTTCCTCCGAGAGCAGCGAGATCACCAGCCCCACTTTAGTCACCTCCAATGAAAAAGTCAGTGGCTGGAGGGCGAAATACAATTCGCACGAGTTACGGAAGGTCCGGAACTTCCGGCAGTCCCCCGCAAACCGCTCTGGCATGGGCAACTTGGGCTCCATGGGCAAAGCCACGATGGTGTGTGGAGAAGACTGACCGGGACTGGCTGGGGCTGACATGGAGAGCTACTGGACTCTCCCTTCCAGACGGGTGTATCCCTCCTGTAGATTCTTTACGGCTTGAGTGAGGCCAGCCAGATGCACACACAGGTCATCCATGGGAGAGGTCCCCTGCTCAGACTCACACATGGCTGTCCATTACTGTCATGTACCTGGTGGTCGGGTCTGACTTGTGCAGGGGACAACCTCTCTTATGGCCCTGGTTCGAGAACCCCTGGTAGTGGGGACAGGGAGTTCTGAAGCACAGGGGGGCTCGAGGGCTGGACTTAGTCACTGGTGGTAGCTGAGAGTCCACTGGAACTCGTGCAGACAGAAGAATGGTGATGCTGTCACTTACCTGGTGGTCGAGTCTGACTTATGCAGGGGACAACATCTCTTACGGCCCTGGTTTGCGAACCCCTGATAGTGTAGACAGGGAGTTCGGGAGCACAGGGGGGCAAGGGGGCTTTATTATATTAAAATATTATGAAAATATCCGGCTCCATTTCTTGTTATATGTGTTTGCTATATTCATAATATTTTAATGTTTGATATTCTTAATGTGTGATATTTAAAAGGCAATAACTGGTATCATATATCTAAACCATTTCACAGCGCCGCACTCTCTCCTAAATTAAAGAACTTATTTCCTCTGTGAAGAAAATCACCATATTTTAAACACTGCATCATTCCTGTTTGGGCATGGCAGCAAGTGATACAAACATTGGTGCGCATTTCTATTAAAACACTTGGTGGCTGTTGTTTTGTAGCAGACAGGGCTTACAAACAGGGAACTTGGAGCACATGTTAAACACACTATCACAAGCATGACACTGCAGGCTTGGCTGGATTAAAACAGGTTTGGTCTCCACCCAGAACCTGGCTACATAAATCCCCTTGCAGTTGAACAAGCAGACAAGGAGAATGCATCACAGCCAAAACCAGGATGCTAGAATGAGACCAGCAGCTGTGATGGAGCAGGACCGCTACACACTCCTGACAATTACAATCCATAAGTAACTTCCAGTATCCAAAAGGGGTAGAGGAGGAGGTTTCTAGTTCTCAATGCATTTCACAAAGGCTTCCACTTCTTCAGCAGAGGGAACCGAGGAGGCAGTAGATAGATCTAAGAAGTAACAATATAAACACGGTAACCTCCAGTATTCACAAGGTCACATATTGATCCATATAGTCATAACATTAGTGTACTAACACATTCAGATATAGCACCAAGCTTTTGCATATAAAATCTTAATCCATTTTAGCCAACCCTGGTACACAAAAGCTAAAACATTATTTTCAAATGCATGTATTGGAGTCCTATGTTGCTAGTATTTTAGTTTGCGACCTTCTCATTCAGATCTCTATTTAGGGATCATGTTGTCTTAGGCACACAAATATTGGTATCCTATCACTCAGGTTTCTATTCTTGCTTTTTTAAATTAGAGACAGTCCTGTATGTCCTTTAATCAGCCCTCAACTGCTAAAGGTCTGCTGCTGGGTTTAAATTCAACAGCCAGCATAAGAGTTGGCCAAACCAAGCAAAAGGGAAACCAATTTTGCTCCCTTGAGATAAACGGCTGTCAACTGCTTTATAATACTACCTTGATAATTTGTTTTCTGCGGTTAGAATATAATCATAATAAAATGTGCTTGCTGTTTTAAATACTGTACATCACTTTTGACTGTTCTTGAACTGGAGTTAAATATATCTTGTAAATATAACCTTATGTTCTATTTATATTTTACTACATTCCTTGCTTAAATTGAGTATCTAAAGGAAAGGTGCTACTCAGCTTGTTAATTGCAGATAATATAGATTTCATTTTCAAAGGCCTGTTAAAATATGTCTAACTGCTTTTACAGGGAAGGTTTAAATTGTATTGGTACTGGACTGGCTCAGGGGAAATATCAAATGTTCCTTAGCAAACACACATTTTCTGTGTCAGTCCTTTAACAGCACAGACCAAGTAAACATGCTAGAATGCAATTTCAATAGCACCATCTGCTGAATATATTTAGGTATTACAGAAAAGGGTCACTTAAAAGCAATCACTGATTCTCCGTGTGCTGGTTGAATGCAACCTGTTTGCACTGCAAATTAAAGAGCAGTAAACATAAGATATATGGAAAAATAACATGAATTTATTATAATGTAATAAAATCAGGTTGCTTACCAAAATAATATATAATAATATATTGCAATAAGTATAGCATAGTTTCTTTAGTTTGCTTGTTACCATAGTTTAATGTGCATAGCTTAGTTTGTCATGTGGCAAAGTGGTTGTTTTTTCAACAAATAGATTTTGAGAGTTTTGAATTATAAAAATGAAAACATTCATAGCACTTAAATGTAGTCGGTACAGCTCAAAAAACTCACCAATTGGTGCGTATATACATCAATAGTATGAATACACATAAACACACAGTATCTCACAAAAGTGAGTACACCCCTCACATTTTTGTAAATATTTTATTCTATCTTTTCATGTGACAACACTCAAGAAATGACACTTTGCTACAATGTAAAGTAGTGAGTGCAGAGGCGGCTCTATAATTAGGCAAATTAGGCGGTCACCTAAGGCCTCGTACTGACAGGGGCCTCGCGGCCGCCTAGTTTGCCTAATAATAGAGCTGGCTCTGGGTATCCTCAGTCAGCGGAGCCTCCTGCTGTCTCGTTCAGTGTTATTGCAGTCAGTCCTCCTCCTCTCTGCTCTAGAACACCACAGCACTGCTGACACCCTACAAGTCTCCACACCAATCAATCTCCCCCGGAACAGCCGCCAGAAACACACACAGACAGAGACCGACAACTCCCCCGCCATGCGCGCCTGCTCCCGACACTCAGGCAGGGTCGCCGAGTCCACATTCTTCCCAGGGCAGGGCTTCCATGGTGGGGGCGGAGCTAATTCCGGCATGCTGTCTGTATGCAGCCGCGGCGTGTAACTCTGCTGAGCCTGGCTGAGCTGAGGATGCGGTGAGTGACTAAGCTGTGAGGGGACAGAGCCTCATTGTGTGTTCTGTAAATGTGCCTGGGTGGGTAAATGTGCCTGGGTGGGGTAAATGTGCCTGGGGGGTAAATGGGCCTGGTGGGGTAAATGTGCCTGGGGGGCGTAAATGTGCCT
>BLSH010205259.1:1003528-1017026 GCA_018402905.1 Glandirana rugosa
CCCGTGATTAGTCCGACGTGACTAACCGTGACTAGTCCGACACGAATACCCGTGACTACTCCGACGTAACTACCCATGGCTACTCCGACGTAACAACCGTGACTAATCCGACTTCAATGCAGCCTGATCAGTGCCCATCAATGCAGCCGCACCAGTGCCCATCAATGCAGCCTCACCAGTACACATCAGCTCAGCCTAATCAGTGCCAACAATGCAGCCTCATCGGTACCCATCAATGCAGCCTCATCAGTGCCCATAAGCACAGCCTGATCAGTGCCAATCAGTGCAGCCTGATTAGTGCCCCTCAATGCAGCCCTATCAGTGCCCATCAATGCAGCCTGGCCAGTACTCATCAGCGCAGCCTGATCGGTGCCCATCAATGCAGCCTCACCAGTGCCCATCCAATGCAGCCTGCAATGCCAGAGAGAGGTCAGAAGCCAGATTACACAGAGCGGGGATCTCCCACTTACCTGGCACGGCCACTGTCATATGAAGTCCCGCCTCCTGGACCGGCTCCTATTATGGACATCACCAATGTGCTGTCTATTATAGAAGTTGGTCCAGGAGTTAGGACTTTATAAAAGGGAGATCCCGGCTCTGTATAATCTGGCAGCACCCCCCGAGGCAGCCCAATGGGCCAAGCAGGATCCAAGGTAGGGCTGGCCCTGGGCGCCCCCCCCCCCCTTTGCCTGCAGTTAGTTGGCGGCTGCGCCCCTGGCCCCTTCATTCCTCCACAAGAAGAAAAAATTGTGAGCAGGCAGTGGTCTCCAACCATTTTGAATGTAAGTTAGAGTGGCCTGGGGGGCAATTGCCACCCTGCCCCCTGGCCCAGCCCTCCCCTGAAGATGGGGGCCTGTGAAGTAGGAGTGGGCTAAGCACTTTATGGCCATATAGTGCGACGGACTCCCCATATTTTGGTTGAATTTGTCCAGGTACTTTCAAATAGCCTTTAAATAGCCTTGCAGGTTTTGTCATTATTGCATGTGTGTGCTGTAATATGTCATTTTGTTTGGTGGTCTTGTAGCAGCACCATCTCTAATGTGATACATTATTAGGGTGTGCCCCCAAGTATGTACCTATTTGTCTATTGCAGATCCTGGCCAGATCTCTTGGGCTGGAGCACCCCTCCTATTCATAATTGCCTCTAATTAGTGTCCATCTCAGACATAGGAAGATGTTCCATTAGGAGTAGTGTATGCTCCCATGGTTATGAGACATAATCTCCCATTCTATGGTTAGCGTAGGACAAACTAAGATGGGGGCCTGTGAAGTAGGAGTGGGCTAAGCACTTTATGGCCATATAGCGCGACGGACTCCCCATATTTTGGTTGAAGATGTCCAGGTACTTTCAAATAGCCTTTAACCCCTTCCTTACCCGGCACTTAAACCCCCCTCCTGCCCAGACCAATTTTTGGCTTTCAGCGCTGTCGTATTTTGAATGACAATTGCGCGGTCGTGCGACGTTGTACCCAAATAAAATTTGCGTCCTTTTTTTCCCACAAATAGAGCTTTCTTTTAGTGGTATGTGACCCCCTCTGCGTCATTTCTGATCGCCGCTATAAACAAAAAATGAGCGACAATTTTGCAAAAAAGAACAATATTTTTGACTTTTTGCTAAAGTACAAATCCATTAAAAAAACTATTCATCAGTTTTGGCCGATTTATATTCTTCTACATATTTTTGTTAAAAAAAAAATCGCAATCGGCGTATATTGATTGGTTTGCGCAAAAGTTATCGCGTCTACAAACTGGGAATTGATTTATGGCGTTTTTATTATTTTTTTTTTTTTTTACTAGTAATGGCGGCGATCTGCGATTTTTATCAGGAATGCGATATTGGGGCGGACATGTCGGACATTTTTTACACATTTTTGGGACCAATGACATTTATTCAGCGATCAGAAATTTAAATGTCCACTGATTACTGTATAAATTTAATTGGCAGGGAAGGGGTTAACCTGCAGGGGGCAGTGAAGGGGTTAACAAATGTTCCCTGGGTGTGTTCTAACTGTGGGGGGGCAGGGCTGGCCGGGACATAACAGATCTAACTGATCCCAGTGACAGGGATCAGTAGATCTGCTATGTCCCTTGTCACAGAACGGGGAAACGCCGTGTTTACAACGGCGGTTCCCCGTTCTGAGGCTCCTAAAAGAGATCGGCGGATCTCGGGCGGACATCGAGTCCGCCCGACCCACGGGCATGCTCGCGCAGCGTGCGGCGCGCGCGCCGCCGCTGCCTCCAGGGGGCGCGCCTGGAGCATGCGCAGTGGAGGACGTCCATGGACGTCCTCCGGACATTTCAGGTCCGCGCTGGAGCCGTACTTCGGCAATAGCGTGGACCTGGAGTGGTTAAATAGCCTTTAAATAGCCTTGCAGGTTTTAATGTCATTATTGCATGTGTGTGCTGTAATATGTAATTTCTTCAGTGTTGTCACATGAAAATATTTACAAAAATGTGAGGGGTGTACTCACATTTGTGAGATACTGTATGGTTATGAATGTGTCCACATCTCAATACTCAGCCGTTTCACCTCTGGGGTGGGGGGGAAAGGAAGAAAAGGGTTGAGAAAGATAGGGAAAATTAGGAAGGGGGGGAGGGTAGGGTTGCCATATGATCCCTTTAATCCAGGACACATATTAATTACACAGGTTCTGTAGCTGATTAAGGGGGTAATTAAACTCACTTGGTGCCTTATCTGCATTAAATTAACCTCAGAACCTGTGTAATTCATATGTGTCCTGGATTAAAGGGATGATGTGACAACCCTAGGGGGAGTGGGAAAGGATAGAGGGAGAGGAGAAAATAGCTTCAAAAATTGAAATGGGAAGGGAAAAAAGATTTCGAGCAGCTTCACACCCTCCCAGATAGAGAATTAGAAAGGGTCAACACATTAACCTAGAAGACAGACACTAGACCAAGGGGGGAGTATCACAGTGTTAAATCTCTAACCTCTATTAGTTATGAACTTATACCAAAAATGTTGGATATACAGTATCTCACAAAAGTGAGTACACCCCTCACATTTTTGTAAAAATGTATTCAATCTTTTCATGTGACAATGCTGAAGAAATGACACTTTGCTACAATGTAAAGTAGTGAGTGTACAGCTTGTATAACAGTGTAAATTTGTTGTCCCCTCAAAATAACACACCATTAATATTTAAACCACTGGCAACAAAATGTCTAAACTGCTGGCAACAAAAGTGAGTACACCCCTAAGTGAAAATGTCCAAATTGGGCCCAATTAGCCATTTTCCCTCCCCGGTGTCATGTGACTCATTAGTGTTACAAGGTCTCAGGTGTGACTGGGGAGCAGGTGTGTTAAATTTGGTGTTATCGCTCTCACTACCTCGTACTGGTCACTGGAAGTTCAACATGGCACCTCATGGCAAAGAACTCTCTGAGGTTCTGAAAAAAAGAATTGTTGCTCTACATCAGGGATATGCAATTAGCGGACCTCTAGATGTTGCAGAACTACAAATCCCATGAGGCATAGCAAGACTCTGACAGCCACAAGCATGACACCCAGAGGCAGAGGCATGATGGGATTTGTAGTTTTGCAACAGCTGGAGGTCCGCTAATTGCTTATCCCTGCTCTACATAAAGATGGCCAAGACTATAAGAAGATTGCCAAGACCCTGATACTGAGCTGCAGCACGGTGGCCAAGACCATACAGCGATTTAACAGGACGGGTTCCACTCAGAACAAGCCTCGCCATGGTTGACCAAAGAAGCTGAGTGCACGTGCTCAGCATCATATCCAGAGGTTGTCTTTGGGAAATAGACTTATAAGCCCTGCCAGCATTGCTGCAGAGGTTGAAGGGGTGAGGGGTCAGCCTGTCTGTGCTCAGACCATACGCCGCACACTGCATCAAATTGGTCTGCATAGCTGCCGTTCCAGAAGGAAGCCTCTTCCAGGTGATGAACAAGAAAGCCTGCAAACAGTTTGCTGAAGACAAGCAGACTAAGGACATGGATTACCAGAACCATGTCCTGTGGTCTGATGAGACCAAGATAAACTTACTTGGTTCAGATGGTATCAAGCGTGTGTTGCGGCAACAAGGTGAGAAGTGCAAAGACAAGTGTGCCTTGCCTACAATCAAGCATGGTGGTGGGATTGTTATGGTCTGGGGCTGCATGAATGCTGCCGGCACTGGGGAGCAACAGTTCATTGAGGGAGCCATGAATGCCAACATGTACTTTGACATACTGAAGCAGAGCATGATTCCCTCCCTTCGGAGACTGCGCCGCATGGCAGTATTCCAACATGATAGCGACCCCAAACACACCTCCAAGATAACTGCTGCCTTGCTATAGAAGCTGAGGGTAAAGGTGATGGACTGGCCAAGCATGTCTCCAGACCTAAACCCTATTGAGCATCTTTGGGGCATCCTCAAACGGAGGGTGGAGGAGCGCAAGGTCTCTAACATTTACCAGCTCCATGATGTCGTCATGGAGGAGTGGAAGAGGACTCCAGTGGCAACCTGTGAAGCTCTGGTGAACTCCATGCCCAAGAGGGTTAAGGCAGTGCTGGAAAATAATGGTGGCCACACAAAATATTGACACTTTGGGCCCTATTTGGACATTTTCACTTAGGGGTGTACTCACTTTTGTTGCCAGAGTTTAGACATTAATGGCTGTTTTGTTGAGCTATTTTGAGGGGACAGCAAATTTACACTGTTATACAAGCTGTACACTCACTACTACATTTTAGCAAAGTGTAATTTCTTCAGTGTTGACACATGAAAAGATAGAATACAATATTTACAAAAAATGTGAGGGGTTTACTCACTTTTGTGAGATACTGTACATGGGTTCACTAGATACAGCCCGATGTGGGATAACGGGTACTATGCAGAGCTACAAACACTACACAGTGGGCCCAGGTGGAGTCAGTATAGGGTCACTCGTCTGTCCCAGGTTTTTGTAAATGGTACATTATGTTCATTCACAGACATGCAGGCTACATTCCACCTTCTACAATCTATGTGGTTTGAATATTTACAGTTGCAACATGCTGTTAAGGCACAGGCAAACAGAATCATATGGGAATTATCCTCCTCCCCAGTATTCAACTATGTGGTAGAAGTGTCACACTTCATAGGGTTCATCTCCAGGTGCTATTATACAGTATGTTGCTGACTATCTTCTTAAAGGGCTTTCTGTCCAGGGCAGCTGATAGGTGGGAGAAAGATGTTGGTCAGTTTTCTGAGGAGCATTGGTAAGAGGTTCTACAGGCAGGGACAATATGTTCTCTCAGTGCCTCCCAACGCCTGACCCAACTATACATGGTATTGAGGGTACACCTAACGCCAGCGAGACTATTCAAAATGGGACTGAGAGAGAATCCACAATGCACTAGATGCTCCTGAGACCATGGCATAATAATTCCCCTTCTGGGGAGATGCCCAATATGTTACCTCTACTGGGTTGGGGTGATCAACACCATTAATAGAGTGTTTCAGGTTAATGTCCTGGTTGACCCTAAACCCTGTATTCTGGGAATTTTGGATGAACTCCCCATTGTGGAAATTCATAAACAGGCTATAGACCGGGCTCTATTTCAAACTGATACTCAGGCATTGGAAGGACACTGAACCGCCCTCCTTGAGAGAATGGATTGTTCAAATGGGCGATACACTGAGATTAGAGAAATACATTTTTCAGCACAGGGGATGTGCAGGTAAATTTGATAAAATGTGGGCTCAATGGCTGGATACCCTGGGACTTTCTCCTGTGCAATGTCTTAAAGTGGTTGTCAACCTGTGACAACCACTTTAACCTACGGGTAAGCCTATAATAAGGCTTACTTGTAGGTTCCCTACATATCTCCCAAACCTGCACGGTTTAGGAGATATACAGTGTACTAAATGTGCCGACGTCATTTCGGCACATGCGCAGTGAAGAAACCGCCTCCGTGCCGTTTCTTCACTGAGATCGTGTCGTGACTGGGGGCTTCTACGCGCATGTGCAGGAGTGACGTTATGCGACTTTGGCCAATCACAGAGCCGGAGGCGCGACCCCGGAAGGAAGAGGGTCTGAAGATGGATGCTGCCTGCACAGGGGACATCGCTGGACATCACAGGCTTCCTTTGCAGGTAAGTGACACATAATGGGCTACTATGCGATGCATAGTAGCCCATTATGCTTCTATTTTGTAGGGAAATATAGAGGAAGTAAACCCCATTGGGGTTTACTTCCTCTTTAAACTACTTATTGCTCTGAGGTACTGGTAATTCCTATTAGCACAGTGCAAGACTTTGAATACCGATGATGTTACCAGCCAATGCTACAAGAGATCATGATCTGTTCAGCTCACGAGAAATTATCTGTTTTGAGTAACTTGGAATCTTAAGGTTTCACTGATGTGTTAACACTATGTGAACTCTGGAACAAGTTTTTGTTTAATACTTTTGTATTATTTTGTTAAGTTGTATGTCTAATAAAACTTTTCTACATTAAAAGAAAAAAAAAAATATGTTCCTTTGGAGCACAATTACAAACAAGATGAATAGGAAAAGAAGGGTCATTTTCAAGGGAGATTATCCGGCCTGCTGGAAAATGAAGGTTACTGCATCTGCCTGCTGACTTTACTCATCACTTAGCCCATTAACAGCCCTACTGACATGCTGACTAAGCATGGGCTCTGGCTTGTTCGGAACCGAAAGTGCCCGAGCCCGCCAGGAAGTGAACCCTGCACTGTGCTAATCACAGGCAGTGAGACATTCCCCAATCGCTGCAGCTGCGCATCGGGAAATGTCTCGCTGCCTGTGATTAGCGCAGTGCAGGGTTCACTTCCTGGCGGGCTCGGGCACGTTGGGTTCCGAACAAGCCCGAGCCCATCCTTAATGCTGACATCTCAAACAGACTGAAATAAGCACGCAGCCCCCAAACTCAAAAAATCATTAATCCACTAACTCTGAAAACTGCACGCGTGGGTTTTTACTGGCACTCATTCCTGTCCACGGGCAGTTACAGACTTGGGCAAAATGCCTTCTCTTAACAGACAGACGTATCTGACATTTGGCAGCAGTGGAATAGACACATAATTTTTTACAGAGACATTGTACCCCAATGCCTAACCATGTTACTAGTTGTGGTGGCCAGCCTCAGAGCAGCTTTCCAGCAGTCTAGCATAGCCAAGTTACCGAAGGCTGAAGAATACATTCTTTTCATCTTAAGTATGGCACAATGCAGAATGTTTCAGTTTGTCGCGGTCGCTCTTGTAGAAATAAAGAATATAAAGCAAAAACATGCAAAGTTTTAGGCTTCATATTACAAGTACAAGACAGATTGTGTGGGACATGTAGCAAACACGTTATGTTCTGTATGAAGAAGTCTTCTTAGACCTGCAGTGTACATTATGCTTCACAAAGTTAAAGCTTTTAGTTTACGCCAGATTTCTCTTTTCTTTTATAGGAAACAAATGGGAATGAAGCATGTCTTCTACACTAGATATCCTAAAACAAGTCTGCATGTGGATATAATCTGTTCCATTGCTTGGCTTTTATTTAAATTTCTCTAGCTTTCATGCTATGCCAAGTTGAAGGCCTGTCGCAGTTACTTAGCGTAACTAATAATTAATACACTATAAACATATTATTAGGGTGTTTTATACATATATGTAGCATTACCCTTGGAGCAGCTGCTAGATTGTTTGGATCATTCTGCCCTGCACTAGTTATGGCCTGCCTTGTACCAGGATCCCAGTGACAGTGGAACTGTTGGAATAGGCTTTATTAACATAAAAAGCCCTGTAAGGAAAGATAGGTTTTACAATAAAGAATAATGGCGATACAACACAGACAGAGTTAGCACCTTCTTAAATCAGTAGCAAGCTCTATAGTAAGGCTTATCTGTAGATTGTTCTGTCACCAAGATTTTCACATTTGTAGCAGCCGGTGATGTCAACGGCACATACACACTGCGAATGGACACCACACTTGAGTGTGCCATCAATTCAGAGTCCATTGCCGCAATTGTGACTCCCGCACACATGCGTGACAGTGACATCATGGCATCACGGCCATTCATGTAACCAGAGAGCATGAACACAGAATGAAGACGGGTGAAGATGGAAGCCCTGACATCGGTGACAGCTTGTTGCTAAATGGATCCACTTTACAAGTAAGTCTGTCATAATGTGCTAGTATGCTGTGCATATTAGCACATTATGACATTAACCTGCAGGGCGACCTTTTTTTTTTTTTTTACAAGCAAGAGTTTACTACCGCTTTAATAATCGGCACAGGCAAATATCAGACAATAGCACAATGACAAAAGACTTGTGTATTGAGCAACCTACAGTATCTTTTAGGTCCAGTCCTTGGCTAGCTACTGGCCAGTAAAGAGAATTAAATATAGTCCTGGGGCCCTTGATTCTTGATAGAATGGTCATTGCACTCCTCCACCTTCTGTTTGAGGATACCCCACAGATGCTCAATAGGGTTCAGGTCTGGAGACATGCTTGGCCAGTCCATCACCTTTACCCTCAGCTTCTTTAGCAAGGCAGTGGTCGTCTTGTCGGTGTGTTTGGGGTCATTATCATGTTGGAATACTGCCCTGTGGCCTAGTCTCCAAAGGGGGGGATCATGCTCTGCTTGCTCTGTATGTCACAGTAAATGTTGGCATCCATGGTTTCCTCAATGAACTGTAGCTCCCCAGTGCCAGCAGCATTCATGCAGCCCCAGACGATCATGACACTCCCACCACCATGCTTGATTGTAGGCAAGACACATTTGCCTTTGTACTCCTCACCTGGTTGCCACCATCTGAACCAAATAAGTTTATCTTGGTTTCATCAGACCACAAGACATGGTTCCAGTAATCCATGTCCTTAGTCTGCTTGTCTTCAGCAAACTGTTTGTGGCTTTCTTGTGCATCATCTTTAGAAGAGGCTTCCTTCTGGGACGAAAGCCGTGCAGACCAATTTGATGCAGTGTGCAGCATATGGTCTGAGCACTGACAGGCTGAACCCTTATCCCTTCAACCTCTGCAGCAATGCTGGCAGCACCCATACGTCTATTTCCTAAAGACAACCTCTGGATATGATGCTGAGCATGTGAACTCAACTTCTTTGGTCGATCATGGTGAGGCCTGTTCTAAGTGGAACCTGTCCTGTTAAACCGATGTATGGTCTTGGGCACTGTGCCTCAGTTTCAGGGTCTTGGCATTCTTTTTATAACCTAGGCCATATTTATGTAGAGCACCAATTCTTTTTTTCAGATCCTTAGAGAGTTCTTTGCCTTGAGGTGCCACGTTGAACTTTCAGTGACCAGTATGAGAGAGTGAGAGCGATAACACCAAATTAACACACCTGCTCTCCAGGACCTTGTAACACTAACGTGTCACATGACACCAGGGAGGGAAAATGGCTAATTGGGCCCAATTTGGACATTTTCACTTAGGGGTGTACTCACTTTTATTGCCAGCAGTTTAGACATTAAGTGTGTTGAGTTATTTTGAGGGGACAGCCAATTTACACTGTTATACAAGCTGTACACTCACTACTTTTCATGGTAATTTCTTCAGTGTTGTTACATGAAAAGATAACATATTTAAATATCAAAAATGTAAGGCGTGTACTCACTTTTGTCAGATACTGTACATAGGCCCAAATAATTCTCATTGACATGTAGCACTACCCCCATAGGAGTTGCAATTATCAGGGTTCCCCACTGCTGCATAGCCAGTCACTTAGCGTTTTCAACTTGCATCCAGGCACAGAAAAACAGTCCTTGAGCTTTGTTTTTGTTGTTTTATTGAGGAGATGATAACTCAGGTAGGGTTAGGAATATTGGGAAGCCCAACTTGACAGTACAAAACAGAAAAATCCAGGAACGACTTCCTCCCTATTTACAGCTCCACTTGATTTATTCTGTGAGAGCTAACAGCCTCTTGTTAGCTCAGCAAAAGCCTCTTACGGGCTAAGAACTCTCAGTCCCGTGGAAAAGTAGCACATGTGGAGTGAACTGCATCTTGCAACACCATCTGCTTCACTGTAGACAATGATCCCAGCTCTACTGCTTGCAGAAATGCTAGCCCACCTGATTTCTTCTTCTTCCCAGTCCTCCTGACTGACACACGCACTGGAGATTTCCGAGAGCAAGGTTAGATGAAGACTTAAGCACGCCGCTGTCTTCAAGAGAGACCTGCTACAGCTGGCAGTCTCTCCCCTTGTCTGTCCCTGTACTGTGCTGATCTACTGTCTCTGTCTCTCTATGCTCCTGCTGTCTCTCCGGAAAGCTTTCCTCTAACTGCCTCATGTGGTAGGATTCTTTCAGGCCAGCCACCCAAACTCTGGCCCGAGGTAAAGCCCCTTCCGGCAGGGGTCCCTCAAGGGCCACTGACAGACTCCCTCAGCACTGCTTCTCCATCTTCCAACCGACTCCCTGCTGCCATGGCTCATCCAATATGTAAAGGCACTTTAGCTCCCTGCCAGGACCACTTCCAGAAGACTGACCAAGGACCTCCAAATGTGCAGAGCTGCCCCCTCCTAGCCTCTACCCACTAATTTCTATAACATTCACCAATATTATAGAACCAGGGGGAGGCACCAGAGAGCTGATTGGGTGAGTCATCAAGCCTTGAACTCTAATAACCCTGGCCCAGATTCAATGGCTCAGGCTTAGCCCTGGGTCAGACTAGAGTTTACCTACACTATAATTAGTAGCACGCTAGAGGGTGCTACACTCACATGTATTAAACAAGGGAACCTCCCATCAGTTATCGGAAGAGGCAAGATTGTCTTTTCTATAGACTATCGATGTAGAGATGGTCCACCTATGTGTGTCAGGAGGTCAGTTTAGGTCACCTCCCACTAAACTTGTAGTAACAAGTGTTGGCTCGTCGTTAGTCCATTGAGTAGTGTAAATGGCCTCTTTTGAGCTTTCTCCTAGTGTGTCACATGTCAGTTTTTTAGGGGACCGAATGGCTCATTGTGTTCATGATTCCTGAGATTTTAAAGGTTCGGCTTCATCTGTTTCTGTTACACTGTACAACAATTTGTGAGAAAAATTTTGCTTCCTGAAAAGTTTTTGCTGATTGTGACAGGTACCTGGTGGGTATGCACAAATATAGCTTTGGTTTTGCTACATCACGTAGGAACTCTGAGCAATAACGTATTTAATCATATTTAAGTTTCTAATATGCTATTAAGTGCAACATAATTAAAGGTGTTTTGCTGCTGATTTTCATTTGTATTCAATGTCCAGTCCATCACGTTGCGGTGTCCAACAGTAGTCAGCAAGCATTGACAGATTCCAGTTGCCCTGATATCGTTTTTCCATTGTAGCAATGTCCTGGTAAAACCTTTCACCGTGTTCGCCACTGACAGCACCAGTATTTGCAGGGAAGAATTCCAAGTGTGGGTGGAGCAAATGAATCTCGAGTGACATATTGCACTTCATTGTTTTGTATGCTTTGAGAAGTTTCTAAGGACCATTCCTCTGGTGGTTTCAGAATTGGAAGACTGGCATCATATGGTACGGGTCTCATTGCTGAAGGCAGATTAGGGTATTCAATTGACTTCTTGTTTTTGGCAAGGAAACCTAGACACATTAGTCAAACAGAAGTAACAGTCTGTCACATGGTCTTTCTATTCTCGCCATATCATCGGGACAGCAAACGGCATGGTCTTATGAGTGCCTCTGAGCCAAGCTCTCAGACAGACAGACAGCACATGTCAGACAACAAACGTGAGGAGCCCATTCCTTGTCTTGATCACCAATTTTACAGCCGAAGTACAGATGATATGTTTTCTTTACAAGAGCAGTCATTGAGCATCTGTGAAGGACAAGCGTATACCACAAATATAGCAGAATGTATCTCGGCTGTTACGACATTGACGAGACATATCAACTGACACCAATCGTCCTGTAAAACGTCTATAACATCTAACTTACTTGTTACAGTGCTACTGAAGCCACGATGTATTCTGAAACAATACATACACACTATACATTCTATATTAATCCAATGAGCAGCATCTGTGTATGAAAGCCACTTTTTTAGCCTGATGCGACAGTGTCAAGCTGGTCCCAGGCCTGCCCAGGCTGCATACTTCCACAGAATAGCTTCCAACTTAGCCTGATTTAATGCCTGAACATGCCCAGACTGCACAAAACATTGCTCATAGGTCTCTTACAGAAACAACATTTTTTGGACACAAATATAAGAAATGGAAGATGTCGATGATACGATATGTGATGAGCAAATTTGGATGTGATTGTCCTGATCAGTAGCCAAAAATCTCTAAGGAACACCCAACAGTGTTCAAGCAAAAACTTTGTTGTGCAATGTTATTGGCTCTATACTGTATGTGTTTCGTTGTTCTTTACATCTTCTGCTGAAGGTGACATGGTAAAGTCCTTGGGGACCTCTATCGGCTGACTTTGAGATGCAGACTCTGACGTCTCAGATGCGAACTCTGACATCTCAGAACCACTGGATCTGTTTCCTTGACTAAAGAAGATGTAGCTGTCTCTTCTGGTGGAGTGGGCTACAACTAGTCTATGCCCATATCCACTTCCTCACTGTCTTCTTCATCTATATTTAGGAAGTTGTCCTGAGACTGAGTTAGTGGATGGGGTCTACAGGAAGCAGCACATGTGGAGCTGGCATCAGTTTGTGGGAGCATCAGAAATACTTCTGCTGTGGGAAAGAGATGAATATGGTGCCAAATCTTCAAAGGGCTTGTCTTCCCTAGTAGGTGGCCCGGATAGCTGTCTGCGGACTATATAGGGTTGAATTTCCAGCAATCAGCTAAAGTGTGTGTTTCCCGGGGACACCTAGATTTCTCAGCAGTACTCTGTCTTCAGGCTGCAGGTCTTGCACTCTTACTTATACATCAAAGCTCTTTTTATTTCTTTGGCCCCAGGCATCTGATTCCCCCAGAGCCTTTTCATACACTCTTTTCAAGTTCTTTCTTAAACTATCTACATATCCTCGGTGAGATGTCATTGACCAGAGAAGGTGCCAAAAGCTAAATTTATAGGTAGTCAGGCTTCCCTCCCAAACATCAGCATATACGGTGAATATCCCATGGCATCATTTTCAGTGCTTTTAAAGGCATGCTCTACAGCTGCAATATGTCTGCTACAATGTTGTTTTTATTCGGCATATCCAGAAGGGTGCGATTAAATCATTTTGGCTGTTCTAGACTTCTGAATTCCCAAATTTCTGAACTGCTGACAGTCTTTGGAACATTCTGTTAAGTTCAGATTAAGGCAGATTTCTCCCTGTCCTCTGGATACATGGGGATTTGGTAATAACGATTCTTCAAATTTAACATTCTGAACCACTTTGCCCCTGATAGGTACTGCCAGGTGTCGTATATTCATGAAGTATTATACTTATGAGGTATTCTTCTCTGGTTGAGTGTTAGATAATCAATACCAATTCTAAGGAAGCCATTCTTCTTCCTCACCACCACTATGGGAAAAGCATAAGAGCTTCACCACTCTTGGAAAATCTTGAGATAGGGAAAAATGAGACGTAT
>BLSH010205260.1:9089-22177 GCA_018402905.1 Glandirana rugosa
CTATAACCGCACTGACCTCAAGTCTGCACACGAGAACGCTAGATTGCATTCCTCTTTATACGTTGTGATGGATAAAGAGGAATGCAAGTGACTGTCTGCGTCGAAGAAGTAAATGAAGTACCCCAAATACAAGCAGGTTGATCCTCAATTGATCCGTCCCTTTTCTAGTCGACCGGGGAGGGAACCCCCGGCAGGAGAGAGGGATGTAGTTTGGGGGAAGGACATATCGAGAAGTCAAAGTTACGGATCAAGCGTTCCTCAACTGGACCGAAGGGGTATCCCTTGACGCCAGGACTCTACTGGTAAAAGAAAAAAATAAAATAAAATATATGTAACGGGAAAGATGCGGCGTGTCCCCCTGAACGGGACTGGCTTCGCATCATGTCGGCCAGGTCGGGGAAAGTACAGAGCACCAGGACCCTCTATGCCCCGACCGGCTCCTTGATAGCAGATCATCTTGATTGCAGTAAAAAAATAAAATAAAATAAAAAAAGAAAATGGTCATCTCAGGACCGCAGTTCCCTATGGGGAAGCCAGGTCAACTCCTTGCGAACTAGGCATTGAAACTGAAGAGCTATACAGGAAGGGGGTTTGATGTAGGGAGAGAGGACGGCCCCCAAGGGAGGGGCCAGCTGATCTTTTCCCTGCCTAGTTAACTCCTAGTTGGACGAACATAAACCCCATGAAGTAAATGAAGAAGCTGCGTCTGTCAGTGAACGTAAGGAGAAATAGGTAGTGTTGCATATTTTTTTTTTTAATTTGGGGACTACTAGACTCTATATCTTTCATCGGCCCTTAAAGCATCTGACCACACCAATAAAGGTGTGATAAGATGCTTTCACAATTTCCCAATGGCGCTATTTATATCCGGCGAAACTGAAGTCACAAAATGCTCATAGCCTCCAGTTTCTTGGGCCATAGAGATGATTGGAGCCATTATAGTCTTCAATCAACTCTATGGGCAGCTGGTGGAACCACCAACTGCATTCTTGCGTTCCCCGGTGGGATAGGAGAGCCTGAGAAGGCCAGCAACATACAAGTATGTCACTGGTCCTTGTTGGGCATATGTTGTAATGTTCATTTTTTTCATGCAACCAGTGGGTTAAATGAAAAAAAAGAATCAATCGGTGGGTATGCCCACCATTAGAAAACCGCCCTTCATCCACCCACTTCTAATGGTGGGCATAGTCCCTTTTTAAAAACATATACCGGAGCATAGGGGCAATCCGCCCCTATTTCCATCCACTGCCCCTATGCTCCGGTATATATGCTATTTTTTAACTGTGGTAGTGAAATCACCTCCTACAGCGCTGGAGTCGCTGCTTTACATTTGGTGGCAGCAAACGCTGTTGCTGTCACCATAAAAAAATCAGTGCTGCAGCTGAATGGCATACCTAAAAAGCAAAAAATGATTAATAAAACACAGTGGCATAAAAAAATTACATTCCTGCTAAGAAGAAAACATTATAAAACATTACAGGAAAACATTATAAAAACATTACATACCTGCAAAGAAAACATGATAAAAAACAGTAACAAAACATTACAGGTATGCATAAAAAACATTAACAATAGAGAGAGCAATAGAAAGAGAATAGAGAGAAAAGAGAGATAGAAAAACAAGAAACTTACAACTGTTTTTTGGCTTTTATTATTTTATATTTTTCTGTTTATATAACTTTTATTTATTTATTTTTTTCATTTTTAACTCTTTTTTTGTTTTTTTTTGGTATGCTTTTTTTTATAACAGTAAAGGTTAGGGTCTCTAAAAATACGGTGACATCTTTGGAGACCATGTGACAGTGTGCCTTATTCCTGTGTAGTGCTGTACCCTACGCTAATACTCAACTATGTATGGTAGCACTCGAAACTGAAACCGATGCAAAGACCAGGCTGGTCAGGACAGGAGGGTCAATAATAACGGGGTGTCACGCCTGTATCTGTGTCGTTGGCAGACACACCATTTTTTTGGGGGGGCTCGGTTGCTAGGGGTATCAGGGATTACATGTGAAAAATGCCATCCATGCAGCCGGCTCACTGCATTTGGATTGGGAACATGGGGTGCAGAACCATCTGGAAACAGAAGGGCTCTGACGATCTCTTCCTGGAATTTAAGGGGAGATCCAGTCTGTCCTGATGCTTTGTATAGCACATAAGTGTTCAGAATAGCCAATTGGAATAAGTATACAGACACTTTTTTCTACAAGCGTCTGGCCTTATTGGCAATTAAGTACAGCGCCAATAATTGGTCGTTGAGGCCCACCCCTCCCATATTTTGGTTATATTCATGGACACAAAGGGGTATCTCCACAACACCAGTTGCTGTTGTAATTTGGACAGCCGTGTCTGCATGAATGGAGGAAAGAACGAAAACATTCTTTATATCCCTCCACTTCACTATGAGCAAATTACCACTTTTCAAGCAGGCTCTCTCCTTCCAAGTCAGGATTCTATCAGCCATTGGGGGAAGCCCCGGCGATTAAGTGGCACGGTTGAGTAGTAATTGTCCAAGTACAAATGGAACCCCTTTCCAAATAAGGGTGACACCAAGTCCCACACAATCTTGCCAGCGCTCCCTATGTAGTCTGAGCATCCTTCCGGCTCCACGTGACTATCTTTTCCCTGGTAAACCATAAAACTATATGTATAGCCTGTGGCCCTGTCACAGAGCTTATGCATCTTGACCCCGTATCTGACACGCTTGCTGGGGAGAAACTGTTTGAAAGCAAGACGGCCAGAAAATTTAATCAGGGACTCGTCTACACAGACAACCTGGTTGGGAATAAACAGTGCTGTGAATTTTTGGTTGAAGTGGTTTACAAGGGGCTGAATTTTGTGGAGTTGATCACATTCAGGGTCACCCCATGGACAAGAGTTCATTGTCATTGAAGTGCATAAACCGCAGGATCTGCTCGTATCGTGTCCTGGTCATGCAAACAGAGAACACGGACATATGGTGAATTAGGTCAGTGGACCAATATGACCACAATTCTGATTTTTTTTAGCTATGCCCATGTTGAGGGAAAGGCCCAGAAAATACTTAAATTCTGGAACCGTAATTGGTTTCCAGTCTCTGGCAAGTGACAAATGGGGATTAGTGGCGATGTATTGACCAGCATATAAATTGCTTTGGTCCACAATAGATCTAATGAGATCTTCAGTGAAAAACAGTGAATAAAAATCAATGGCCTTAAAATCAACTGTTTCCACCTGAATTCCGGGTTGGCCAATGAATGGGGGAAGTACGGGCGCTGAATCAGTAGTGGGTTGCCAATCAGGGTTAGCGTATTCAGTGGGAAGGACACTATGGGTTCTGCAGGCCTGTCTTTGTCTTCTTCGTGGCTGCGGGAGACTACTTGCGCTAGCCACACCATCTTGAACTGCTCTTATGGGACTCGCCACACCACCAAGTGTTACTGTAGTGCTGGTTGTACGACCAGGATGTACTAGGCCGCTGGTGCTTGCCAGTACACCAGAAGAAATAGCGGCACTAGTACTGGCTCTCTGCTCCAAACAAGAGCCCTGCAGTTCTTGCACCTCAGCGACAGCAGAATGGAATTGCGTATGCCTGACCTTAGCACGGACCACAGCTCCGTCGTCAGAGCTATCTGACAGGGTGCCACTGCTGTCTACGGGGTTGTATGCTGAACCTGAATCTGACAGTGTGGCTTCCCCATCACTCTCATCTGTCATGTTCAGCAACGCGTAGGCCTCTTCATTAGTGTACCTCGGATTTGACATGTTGGACTCAAATTTATCGGTAGCCTGTTTCAAGTCGTTACCAAAATCACTGTCAGCTTTCGCAGGGATCCGGCGTGATCTCTGCGAACTCTGCAGATATGTTTGATAAGATTCAGCGATCTATTGATCCTACACTCGGGTGTGCGGGGCTGAGCAGAGGGGCTAAACGCAGGTGCTAGCAGGTATCTGGGCTGATCCCACTAACGCCGCGTAGTAGCGCAGGACGCTAATATATATCTGATCAGATCACAGTTATTGATTAGTTCAGATAATATAGTACTAACTGACCTATCTAGGTGTATGTGTGCGTTTCAGAGTACCTGTACTAATCTGACCCTGCCGGGGATTGACGCTGACCCTAACGCACGCTAAAACGTGAAGTCACCGCTGGGCAATCAGGGTTTAAAACTTTTATAAGGTATATATATATATATATATATATATAGCGGAGAATCTGATGGGAAAAAAACTACCTAACTAAGTAGCGTCACCCGTGACACTTATACAGTGATCACGGGTGACAGGGGGCAATCAAGGGGTTAAAACCTTGATTGGGGATGGGGGGGTGCCTCGGCCTACCACTACCTACCCTAACACTGATTAGTGTCACAAGTGACACAAGTACAGCGATCTGTGAACAATATGATCGATGTACTTAGTGACACAGTGACAGGGGGTGACAGCAGTAAAGGGGTTAACTGGGGGGGGCATCAGGGGGGTGATCAAGGGGTTAAAAGTGTGCCTTTGTGTTCTGTGTCAGTGTAGTGTTTGTACAACTCATGTTTAGATGTCGTCTCTCCCTCTCTGGAACGGAAAAGGACTCAGAGGGAGAGTGGCATCACTTCCCCTGCCTCTGTTTACAGAGGCAGAGGAGGCATTTCATTTGCCAAGACCGATCAACAGGTACAGATCAAAAATAATTGGTCTGTGCCTGTAGATTGATTGGTCCTCTAGTGAAACGGACTGCAGCGGTCGCACGGTGGCGCACGCCCCCTGGCCATGGCCGCCAGCGCCATTTATAGATGCCGATTAGCATTATGCTGCCACATTGCAGCAGTAAATGTATGCAACGCGGTCCGCAACTGGTTGATGTATCATCTGCACTGTATTTCGGAAATAAATTATTAAGTTGGTTGTGACTTTGTATAGGTGTTTTTGTAAGCGATCTGTCATATTTTATATGTGTAATACTTTTTGTTCTCTTTTAATAAAATCAAAGTGAAAGAAAATTATCTTAGAGAAAAAAACCTTCATATCATAGGAAGAGGTAAGCTTCTCTTACTAGAAAAAAGAAGCCCATCACCTAAGGACACAAGCAAAAAACTGAAGCTAGCTGGGAGTAGGAGGAGTTACATGGGGGATGTCCCCGCAGCATTCATTTTTGTCAGTGTCCTAACACCTGAAGGTCGCTGCATATAACACAATGGGGTTTATTTACTAAAGGCAAATACACTTTGCTCCAAAAATGCACTGTTAGTGCTCCACAAGTGCACTTGGAAGTGCAGTTGCTGTAGATCTGAGGCGGACATGCAAGGAAACTAAAAAACAGGATTTTTGCTTGTATATGATTGGATGATAAAATCAGCAGAGCTTTCCCTCATTTCAGATCTTTCCCTGGATTTGACTTTAGTAATTCAACCCCTATAACCCATGGATAAAGACCAAAGACCCTATTACCTGTACTGTACGACTATGAATTGAATGTTTTGTGTTTGTAGAACCTGAAAAGTTTACTTTAAATGCAAAGGGTTCTTCATATTTTAAGTTCATATATAGGTTTTTAGCTCCCTTGCCATAAAAAGCAATCACTTTTCCAGATAAGAAGACCAAACAGCGCATATATCTTTGTCCATTTGCTAGTTAACATGGTGTACCTGCAAAGAAACCAAATCAGTCCAATGTAGTAGTTACTGCACTTTGAAAACATAAAACAGTTTTTAAAATCTTTCAGTTTCCCCTATGGTAAATTACACAAGGATGAGGAAGAGATCTTCTGGGTTGTTTTAACCTAATGTGATAGATGGATAGAGGTTAGCTGACTAAAGAACAGTTAAACTGCATCCACGCTTGCTAAGACCTATACAGAGGACAATGGGAGCACTCTATGGGGCCAGTTTTTCTGGGGTAAAACAATAGCAATCAGCCAAGAGAATACAATTTTGATGATGGACTATCACTCTGAAAATGTTAGGGATGGGGGACATTTGCTATGTCTGAGTAGTGCCTACAGAAGTGCAAACCATAAATTATCAGACCAGCTGAACTTCCCTAAGAGCCCTTTCACACTGAAGGCAACTTACAGGCGTTTTTGCACTAAAAATAGGTCCTGTAAAGCGCCTCTAAACTGCCTCCTAATGCACCCCCGTGTGAAACCAAAGTGCCTTCACACTGGGGCTGTGCGCTTGCAGGAGAAGACGCAAACTCCTGCAAGCATCATTTTTGGGGCGGTGCGGGAGCGATGTATACACCACTCCTCCAACATCCCTGCGCATTGAAATAAATTGAAATAAATGGGCAGCACTTCCAAAGCGGCTGTACATCGCTCCAGAAGCGCCGCACGTCGGCACTTTTAACCCCTTTTTAACCCCTTCTAGCTATAATAGCGGTAAAAGGCTGCTAAACAAGCACTCGGGCGGCCCCAGTGTGAAAGGGCTCTAACAGAAACCTAACCATATACCATGTAGACCTGACACCCTGAAAAATGTTACATCTGTGCCCACACTCAAATTTCTGCACAACACAGCTTACAGCACAGTACAGACAATATGACTGGCATCAGAAATGCAGAGCTTGTGGTTCCTGGTTCAAACCTGACCACAAAAGGCTACACAAAAGGACAGGAAATTCATAACTGCCATGTTTCTGAAGGCACAGCAGTCCTTTTTTAAAATATAATAATGGGGTTACTCTGCATTACCATTTTACACACTAAAAAAAGTTTTGCTATACTTTAGTAAAGGCTGTGTATTTACTTACAAATAAAATGTACTGGTCACAGAGAATACAATTTTCATGTTCTAACATTTAATATAGTCATTGCATGGAGGAGTAGAAACTATCAGATAGCTGCAATTGTAGTGAAACAGTTAAAGTGATTGTAAAGTCTCGTTTTTTTTCTCTTAAAATAATAAAACATTTTATACTTACCTCCTCTGTACAGTGGATTTGCACAGAGCAGCCCAGATTCTCCTCTTTTCGGCTCTCCTGGCCCCTCCCTCCTGTTGAGTGCCCCCACAGCAAGTAGCTTACTATACGGACACCTGAGCTGAGTCACAGCTTTCTGTGTCCATTCAGACAAGGAGCCCCGTTTCTGCCCCACCCCTCTCTCTCCTGACTGGTTAATCTACTTTGATTGACAGAAGCAGGAGCCAATGGCACCACTGCTGTGCCTCAACCAATCAGGAGGAGAGTTATGGATGGCCAAGGAACTCGTGGACATTGCTGGAGGAAGATTGGGCTCAGGTAAGTACTAGGGGCTGCTGGAGGGTGGCTGCTGCACACAGAAGGTTTATTATCTTAATGCATAGATTGCATTAAGGTAAACAATTTTCTGGCTTTACAACCAGTGTAATTCTTCAGAAGAGAACATCTTGCTATTTTCCATACAGATACAATACAAAATGCCTCACCAACAAGTAGAAACAATTATATTTACCTATGAGCACACAGGTATTCATCATAAATATACTTCCTCTATTAAAGTGTTTTTTTATTTTCATACTATTTTTCTACTATTATACTTTCCTTATAAGTTAAACATTAAATTGCATTTGACAATTGGTTTAAAGTTGGTTACTTCTACATTCTATGTGGTATAAATGGGAGCAGTGCCCATACACCCTGCAACCTCAAAACAGAAAATTGTATCATACTTACCGTAATTTTCTTTTCCTGGTGCTTACTTTCACCCACAGGACCAGCGCATAACTATAAAAAGTTAACACCGACACAACAGCCCATTCCCTGTACATCGCTAGCAATGAACTGGGTGGGTTCAATATGCTGCCATGGATAGGCATCAGGAAAAGAAAATTACGGTAAGTATGAAACAATTTTCTGTTTTCCTGGTGCCTCCATGGCAGCATACATATGATAGATCAATAACTATCTATCAGGATGGGAAGCTTCCGCAAATTCTATCATAAGAAAGTGAATAAGCTACTGGCTCTCTGCCAAAGACAGGTGTAGTGAGGACTACCAAGCCCATCAGTAGTGCTGAAAGAATGCACCATAATAGAACTAGATTGGCTCTCCTGCCTGTCATGTTCACCAACATCTCTGCATAAGGTGCCTACGATGTTCAGATGCTGCTGGAGGAACATACAGCAATTACTTTGGGTGGTTGCAGCCCAGCCATATAGCAGTACCTTAGAACTAACTTTAGGAACCGCAAGGTGATTGTGCGCTGGAGCCTTTTACCATTGTTGGTTTCTAAGGAGCTAGGTATAGCTACTTTGGCTAGCTAATGACTGTTTGCAAGTATGCCATCATTGATCTGGGTGTATTGAAGGAGTACTTCACCACCTAAGTCAGACAAACCAATCTCACTATGGGATAGGCAAACGCCCACAGGCTCTTGATGCCATGACAACAACAAGGCTGTGAACTTCTTGCAGCTTGCAGAGCCTCCCCAATAATTCTTATACCAGAAGCTGGCCTCAGATAAGCCGAATGTCCACCTGGTAGAAAAACAATTAAGCAACTTTCCACTGGGATGTGACAGTGACAGTGTAACTCTCTGGCTGTTTTTTTACCAGTTTCTGGTAAGCGCACTTTATTTGCGGTGGTGGATACTCACAGTTTGCTTGATTGTTGGCACTTATGGTTCTTGATTGAAGATGTTTACGAGCACTGGACACTTTATTATGATCATACGGATACACTTTTACATTCATTGATTTATATAAGCACTGGACACATTCAGTGGTATACCACTGATGCTGGACTATTT
Organism: Glandirana rugosa; assembly: GCA_018402905.1. Classification (NCBI taxonomy): domain Eukaryota; kingdom Metazoa; phylum Chordata; class Amphibia; order Anura; family Ranidae; genus Glandirana; species Glandirana rugosa. Next base: position 17,782 of record BLSH010205260.1, read on the forward strand.
ATTTCTTAAACCTCATTTATTTAAGGTTCACCCATAGTCACTTTATCATTGATGTTGGACTATTTGTTTTCTAAATTTATTTACGGTTCAGTTATAGTTACTTTATTCTTAGCGCTGCGCTATTTATAACAAATACTGCTACAATTTTGTCTAATTGGTGTGCTAGCAGTTGTCATTAGTTTGGAGCGAGTGCGGTATTTCTTCATATATAGTATTCAAATACCCAGGACAGGCCCCCGGAGCGCACCCCTTCAAGGGGACAGGGCCCCAAAAATTACAGCGCAGGTGGAAAAAGGACAATGGACAGCACCCAAATGCTCCCGTAGCAAGTGCATTAATCTGGCTGCTATCACCTCAACCCCTGGTAGAACAAATGGAAAGTGAGGATAGAAGCCTAGGTGGCAGCCTTACCAATCTGAGAAACTGTAGTCTGCAGCCAAAAGCTCAGGATGCACTCATAGATTTAGGAGAGTGCATCTCGTCAGGACAGGATAGAACCTGAACCCCAGACCATGGAGTTGGTTGATGGTCCGCTGAGTCAATTTGACATGATGGAGCTAGAGATCGGAGCATCAGTACAGGGTCCATCTTGAAATACAAGAGGAAAGTAAAGGCTGATAGATAAGAGATGGAAACGTCATTTGGGTAAACTGGATACAGATCAAAGAACTGAATAAGGAAGTCCCGTTTAAGGAGACAGATAGAAAGTAATGAGCAAGATGGAGAACTGAGTTCTAGCAACCTTGTCTTATGTTAAGCCTGTGAAAGGTTCCATGCCAGACAAGGTCACCAGTCTTGAACAGTCACCTCTCCAAGTGAAGGCTATGAATGAACTACTTAAGATCCCACAAAGTCACATGGGCAGCAATATTAAGATCTAAATGCTGACCTAGGCCCAGCTGCAGGAGAGGACTTGTCCACCGAAGAAACTTTTGGGGAGAAAGTCCTAAGGCTTACACCAAGATAAGTAATCACCACATATCCAACAATAAATTTAACATGAAGAAGTAGACCTCCCTGTTTAGCATCAAGGGATTCCTAGACTCCATGATAACCGGTCTCAGAATTTGAGCTTCAATTATCAAGCTGTCAAAGGCTGCTTGAACTTGGATGGCAAAGCACATTCCTTGGGAACAGATGATCCTGCTCCAGCAGATCCCTTGGAGCAACTGTCCGGCGCCCCTTTTAGGTTGACATACTGTCAGGACCTGTGTTACTACTTGGCTCACCTGCAGGTGGCAATGTTGCTTTCAGCACCAGAGGGTGTAGTTCTGGTGGCCACCAGCAGGTGTCTCCCAGCATACGGACTTAGTAATTATCAGGCTGCACCTAACATGATCTGCTGAAAGTATATAAGCCCGCTCTTCACAAAGGTTCAGGGCTTCAGTATTGTTCTGCTAGCCGTGTTCTTGCCTGAGCCTTTTCTGTCTCCTGGTCCTTGTTCCCGAACCTGACCTGGAGTCCTGTTCCCTGTGACCTGCTGCTGCTGGCCTTCTGTTCCCCTTGTCCCCTTTCTCTGCTGGTATTTTTTTGTGTGTCCTCTTATTTATAAATAGTTAATTAGTTAGGACATTTACTGGGGTTTCTTCTTTCTTTTACATTTTCACCTTGTTTGTTTATTGTCATTGGTGCTGGTATTGGATGCATGTCATTTTTATTAATAAATATATCTTTTTCACTTATCTCTATGGTCCTAATTTCTGTAGGTGCAGCCAATTGATCTGTTTACCCTCACTGGATGCTTGCATCCCTGATACGTACCACATCTGCTTGGATCAGCCTGGAACACCAGAATGCTCCCCATTCCGAACATGCGAGGCAAATGAGGGAAGGAAGTACTGAAGGTCACAGGAGCATCCTACCAAAGAACCACTGCACCTGAGCTAAAACTGCCTAGCCTTTAGTTTGACCTCAGGACCGGTAATTAACCTCTGAAGTTGCCTACCTGGGACACATCTCCAGGAATAGCTCCAGGGGTAGAAATCAGTCTCAGAGGTTTATGCACTGCTGTCAGATGCAGTCTGTCTGCCAAGATGTATACCTGGAATGCTCATGCTTGACAAGACTGGAGCCTGACGTTTTGCCAAGGATACCAATCTAGCCTTTTGCTACTGCAAACCTCTGGATCCACCTGAATATTGAAGTACGTCATCCTTATGGTATTAGGAAGAACAGCAAGCAAAAAGCAAAAAACTGGGGCTTTGAGTGAGGCATTGTCAACATAGCCAATAATATACAACCTGTGTGCATGATTTCCATGTATGATGTTTATTAATACCATAATAATGGTCCATGTCAGGTACAACAAAACCATCATAAAATTAAATATAATCAATTAGAAATGCATATGTATATAATGAATACAATTCGTAATGCAAAAGTACATAATAATAATAATATATGAGGTCTCTATACATGGAAACATGATTGGCAAGGTAAAAATTGTCATATATAAAAAACATAGGATCAAGTATAATTAGTATCATATGCACACAGGAAAATTTGGTATAAACGAAGTATAATCTTCAAAAAAGTCTTCTTGTAAAATAAACCCTACGCATTTCGTGGCGTATCAGCCACTCATCAGGGGTATAACAAGATGGTACTGGAAAATATGTAAAGATTGATTACTTACGAAGTAATTAAATATATATAAAGTCCCCCTTTAAAGGGAGCAAAAAATATGTATGAAAACATGTCCAATTATACACACCAATTTTCAGACAGTGCTCGGCCGACATTGGGGTGAGACAAAGGCCGCGGACGGATGCCCACTCCGGGGTTGAGGCGGAAAGAGTCCCCCCCAATAACCAAAGAGAAACGGCCACGGATCTCTATACATGGAAACATGATTGGCAAGGTAAAAATTGTCATATATAAAAAACATAGGATCAAGTATAATTAGTATCATATGCACACAGGAAAATTTGGTATAAACTAAGTATAATCTTCATAAAAATCCATCTTTTCTAAAAGTCTTCTTGTAAAATAAACCCTACGCGTTTCGTGGCGTATCAGCCACTCATCAGGGGTATAACAAGATGGTACTGGAAAATATGTAAAGATTGATTACTTACGAAGTAATTAAATATATCATATCACATCACCAGCACAAGTATCTCATTTATATCATCCCATACATCTTATATACAACTTTACTGTCACCTAGATGCATCCATTGTTATTTGCACTACCAGCACATACTACACTACACACCTTTTTCATTTGTTCACACTTCTTACCTTTTATTTTTTATTGTTCACAACTTCACCACTTTCATTTTGATTTATTTTTTTCTTCACCAGCTCAGGCAGCCATCTTTGCACACCTACATCAAGTCACAAACAGTTTCGTGGAGGTGTGTACCCTTCCGTGGCCGCTTCTCTTCGGTTATTGGGGGGGACTCTTTCCGCCTCAACCCCGGGGTGGGCATCCGTCAGCGGCCTTTGTCTCACCCCAATGTCGGCCGAGCACTGTCTGGAAATTGATGTGTATAATTGGACATGTTTTCATACATATTTTTTGCTCCCTTTAAAGGGGGACTTTATATATATTTAATTACTTCGTAAGTAATCAATCTTTACATATTTTCCAGTACCATCTTGTTATACCCCTGATGAGTGGCTGATACGCCACGAAACGCGTAGGGTTTATTTTACAAGAAGACTTTTAGACAAGATGGATTTTTATGAAGATTATACTTCGTTTATACCAAATTTTCATGTGTGCATATGATACTAATTATACTTGATCCTATGTTTTTTATATATGACAATTTTTACCTTGCCAATCATGTTTCCATGTATAGAGACCTCATATGTTATTATTATTATGTACTTTTGCATTACGAATTGTATTCATTATATACATATGCATTTCTAATTGATTATATTTAGAGTTGAGCGAACTTCTAGAAGTCCGGGTTCTGCTGGTTTGGCCCAACTTCGGGACAAAGTCCGGGTTCGGGTCCGGACAGAACCCGAACTTTGTCCCGGACCCCGAACCCCATTGAAATCAATGGAGACCCGGACTTTTAGGTACAAAAAATGTTGTAAAATAGTCCTGGAAGGTCCTAGAGGTCTGCAAAAGGAAGGAAATGTGGGTAAGGGTGGGACAAGTGACCTACAAAGAAATGGGGACAGGGAAATAACTTTAAATATTTTTAAAAAAATAAAAACATAAAAAATGCAAAAATGGAGATCATCTTCAAAATGGGTCTGAAAAGTATTAATTAACATTAGAGGCCATAGAACTGTTCTAAAATCATCTTCAAACTGTGTCAAAAAAGTATAAATAAGCCGGGAGTACCCATATCACTGTTCTGCAAAATGTGTGTATCACTTTAAATGAAACCGGGAATCAGTGCACATCTCTTCTGCACAATTATTTCAAGTCT
>BLSH010205260.1:90952-109588 GCA_018402905.1 Glandirana rugosa
TCTGCCATCCCTCTCCACTGTAGTGCCCTCTACCCCCCTCCCCCAATACCACTGTCCCCTGTATGCCACATACACACACAGTAGTGTCCTCTGCCCCCTCTGTAGTGCCCTCTGACTGCCAATAGCATTGTTCTCTGCACCCCCTAACACAGTAGCGTCCTCCTACCTTACAGAGGCAGTACATCACAGAGGAGTGAAAGGCAGCCCAGTGCTGGATTGGGGACGGGGCCAGGAGCTGTTTAAGTTAACAAATCCACTGCTGGTTAACTTGCAAAGTTAACCAAAGTAGCTGCCATGCTACCGCTCTCCATCCAGCATTGTTTTGCCTCACACTCCACTCTGCTAGTGAAGGAAGAGCGGCGCCGGCGGAGACTGGGGGAATGACTCGGCACAGCCCTGATTGTGATCTACCTGATGTCACCGGCGCATGTGCTCTGAAAGAAAGGCATACCCGTGCCATAAACAGTGACTGGTGCATGCATGCACGTCTAGGGATAGGATGGGAGGTGTTAAAGGAGAAGTTCACCTTTTGGAACATGTTACAGGTTCCACCCATATTTAGGGTGGAACATGTATTATGTTCTAGCTCCTGCCGTCAATTCTATCAATCCCCACCCCCCATGACAGTGGGCAGGAGATCTTCTCCCCCACCCACTATCCCTTTTTAAAAGAACATGGCCATGCAGGGCTCTTCCTGCACGGCTGTTATTCATTTACAGTCACCTGTGAATAAATGAATGAACTACAACTACAGTCAGCCATTGCGGCTGACAGCTTGTAGTTCTCAATGAACTGTGAGGGTGCTGGTGAGCGCCTTCAAAGTTCATTGATTATTTGTGCTCTCAAGGAATTACCTGCCTGAGGTACAGGCATACAGCTATCTGGAGAGTCTGGAGGAGCCCTGCATTGCACTCATGATTTGCTGATCGCGGGTGTGATGCTCTGCAGGCTCCCTAGAAAAAAAATAATAAAATGCACATATTTTTAATGTGTATTTATTATTTTTTATTAAAAGATGAACATATTCTTTAAATGTTATTGAACCAATCTGTTCTAGTGAAATAATCCCATCCTTGGTCTCAGGAAGGCTTCATCTTTTGACTTGCATGGTGGAAGGTGTGAACTGTTAAAACGCAAGGGTAGAGATGGTAAAATTGCATTAGTTGTGGATGACAAATAGTGTTGGAGGCTTCCACCCCTGTTTAGTAATGGTTGTTTGTAGGCATAGGACACACCACTTGCCATGCCCTCTTAAAGAGAAATTATACGAAAAAATAAATAAATAAATAAAAATGGACCAGTTAAACCCACAAGTGCTTATTTTTACCACTACTATTCCTTTATACTGGCTTTTGAAATTTACAAATGCAGCAATTTAGAAATTGTATAAAAGGTTTAGCAGTGTGAAACATTTTTTGAAAGATATAAAGTGCATTAAATATACACAACTACAGTATCTCACTAAAGTGAGAACACACCTCACATTTATGTAAATATTTTATTCTATCTTTTCATGTGACAACACTGAAGAAATGGCACTTTGCTACAATGTAAAGTAGTGAGAGTACAGCTTGTATAACAGTGTAAATTTGCTGTCCCCTCAAAATAACTCAACACACAGCCATTGATGTCTAAATCACTGGCAACAAAAGTGAGTACACCTCTAAGTGAAAATGTCCAAATTGGGCACAATTAACCATCTTCCCTCTTCAGTGCCATGTAAATTGTTAGTGTTACAAGGTCTCGGGTGTGAATGGGGAGCAGGTGTGTTAAATTTGGTGTTATAGCTCTCACTCTCTCATACTGGTCACTAGAAGTTCAACATGGCACCTCATGACAAAGAACTCTCTGAGGATATGAAAAAAGAATTGTTGCTCTACATGAAGATGGCCTAGGCTATAAGAAGATTGCCAAGACCCTGAAACTGAGCTGCAGCACGGTTAACAGGACAGGTTCCACTCAGAACATGCCCAGCCATGGTAGACCAAAAAAGTTTAGTGCACATGCTCAGCGTCATATGCAGAGGTTGTCGTCTTTGGGAAACCAACGTATGCGTGCTGCCAGCATTGCTGCAGAGGTTGAAGGGGTGGAGGGTCAGCCTGTCAGTGCTCAGACCATACGCCGCACACTGCATCAAATTGGTCTGCATGGCTGTCGTCCCAGAAGGAAGCCTCTTCTAAAGATGATGCACAAGAAAGTCTGCAGTTTGCTGAAGACAAGCAGACTAAGGACTCTGTTTACTGGAACCATGTCCTGTGGTCTGATGAGACCAAGATAAACGGATTTGGTTCAGATAGTCTCAAGTGTGTGTGGCGGCAATGAGGTGAGGAGTACAAAGGCAAGTGTGTCTTGCCTACAGTCAAGCGTGGGGGTGGAAGTGTCATGGTCTGGGGCTGCATGAGTGCTACCGGCACTGGGGAGCTACAGTACATTGAGGGAACCATGAATGCCAACATGTACTGTGACATACTGAAGCAGAGCATGATCCCCTCCCTTCGGAGACTGGGCCACAGGGCAGTATTCCAACATGATAACGACCCCATACGCACCTCCAAAGCGACCACAGCCTTGCTAAAGAAGCTGAGGGTAAAGGTGATGGACTGGCCAAGTATGATTCCAGACCTAAACCCTACTGAGCATCTGTGGGGCAAGAGGAATCCAGTGGCAGTCTGTGAAGCTCTGGTGAACTCCATGCCCAAGAAGGTTAGGGCAGTACTGGAAAGTAATGGTGGCCACATGAAATATTGACACTTTAGGCCCAATTTGGACATTTTCATTTAGGGGTGTACTCACATTTGTTGCCAGCGGTTTAGACATTACCTGTGTGTTGAGTTATTTTGAGGGGACAACAAATTTACACGGTTATACAAACTGTACACTCACTACTTTACATTGCAGCAAAGTGTAATTTCTTCACTGTTGTCACATGAAAAGATATAATAAAATATTTACAAAAATGTGAGGGGTGTACTCACTTTTGTGAGATACTGTGTATATTATACACTCACACACTTATGATACTGACCCATAAATACACACGATCAGCCATAACATTATGACTGCTGACAGGTAAATTGAATCGTACTGATTATCTCATTACAATGGCACCTGAAAATAGGTGAGATATATTAGGAGCATGTGAACATGTTGTCCCTGAAGTGGATGTATTGAAAGCAGACAAAAAAAAAAAATATTGGCGTAAGGATTTCAGTGTCTGACAAGGACTAAATGACTAAGTCAGACCATCTCAAAAACTGCAGCTCTTTGGGATCTCCTTGGTTCACACCTGATCGCAGGCAGAATCACTGCAAAACGCAGCAAATCGCTGCAATCATGGCAAATCGTGATGCTGTCGCTCAAAAGCAGCTCATGTTCCTTTTTGAGCAACAAGCTCTGCAATTGCAGCGTGATTTACTTGTCACAATTGCGGCATGAATGGGGTGCCATTAAGAAGTAATGGCACAGCAAAAGAGCCCCGCATTTTGCGGCGATTTGAAATTGCAGGTGGAATCGTATGACGATTCTGCCTGTGATCAGGTACGAATGGAACCTGACAGGGTCACGGGCAGCCAAGGTTACTGATACACATAGGGAGTGAAGACTGGTCTGTGTAGTCCGATCCAATAGAGGAGATACTGTAGCTGGAAAAATAAATTCTAGTTCTGATAGAAAGGTGTCAGAAGACACAGTGCATCGCAGCTTGTCATGTATGGGGCTGTATAGCTACAGACCAGTCAGGGCCTCATTTCATTGCTCTGCGGTCCAGTTCTGATGCGCACGTTCAGGGCCGGGGCCGGTTTCCCTGGGCACAATGGGTGTACTATAGGGAAAGAGGTGCCTTCATTCTGTTATAAAGCTGGGCAGTTTGGCATCTTTGCTCTGGATGACATTGTCCCAGCACTGCTCACGTGTCCATTGTCATCCATGACCCAGTCACCAATTAAAGAGGAGTTCCACCCAAAAGTGGAACTTCTGCTTTAAGGGAAGGTGATCCCCCAACATTCCACAATTAGCATGTCATTTTTTTTGGGGGGGGGGGGGGGACCTGGGGCCCAATTTTCACAGGGTCCCACTTCCTATCCTGGCGCCACTGAGCCGTTAGGAAGTTCACCTCTCCCCCTCTCCCACCCGGCGATCTTCTGGGACACATCACAGGTCCCAGAACATACGCCGGCCATTCACCAAGCGCAAGCCAAAGCTGGGCGCCCACACCACACAAAGTGATGTTGGCACCGTACGGAGGAGGGGGAGAAGAGCGATGCTGCTGGCGGCTGCACCGCTGGAGCAAGGGACAGGTGAGTGTCTGACTATTAAAAGTCAGCAGCTACTTTTTTGTAGGGTGGAACTCTGCTTTAACCACTTGCCGACCACCGTCCGACGGCGACGAAGTGGTTGGATATCGCAAACCGCCGTCACGAGATCCCGCACTGTGAGCGCGCGCACTGTGTTCTGGCGGGCCAGGGAGCGGGTAGGGCGGACTCAAACTCCGCCGGCTACCCGTGATGCCCCCCCCCCCCACAGTGAAAGAACGAAGGTCCCTGTAAGTAAACACGGATCTCCGTTCTGTTAGAGGGGGGGAGGGCTGTGATCACAGGCTTCCTGTATATGGAAGCCGTGATCTCTCTCCTCCCCCTGCCAGTCCAGCACCAATACAGTTAGAACACGCACAGGGAACACAGTTAACCCTTAGAGTGCCCCCTCTAGGTTAACCCCTTCACTGCCAATGGCATTTACACAGTAATCAGTGCATTTTATAGCACTGATCGCTGTATGAATGCCAATGGTCCCAAAAAAGTGTCGAAATGGTCAGACATGTCCACCGCAATATCGCAGTACCGCTAAAAATCGCATTACTAGTAAACATTAAAAAAAATAAATACAAACCCCAGAAATTATTTCTCATCATTCATAAATGCGGCAACTTTTGTGCAAACCAATCAAACGCCAATCGCAATTTTTTTTACCAAAAATATGAGGAAGAATATAAATCGGCCAAAACCAATGAAAAAAAAATGTGTTTATATTTTTTTTTTTGGGGGATTTGTATTTTAGCAAAAAGTAAGAAATTTGTGTTTTTTTGTCGCTCTTCTTTTGTTTATAGCGATGATCAGAGATGACGCAGAGGGGATCAAATACCACCAAAAGAAAGCTCTATTTGTGGGGGAAAAAAGGGGGCAAATTTAGTTTGGGTACAACGCTGCACGACTGCGCAATTGTGAGTTAAAGCGACGCAGTGCCAAATCGCAAAAAGTGCTCTGGTCCTAAAGTGTGAAATCCTTCCTGGGCTGAAGTGGTTAATCAGTTATTTTTTTTTCTGCTTTCACCGCATCAACTTCAGGGACAACACGTTTACTTGCTGCCTAATATATCCCACCCACTATCAGAGGCCATGGTAATGAGACAATGAATGCTATCCACTTTGGCTGTCAGCTGTGATAATGTGGCTGCTGGGTGATAGTGCTTCCACATGAGAACACTGAGCTGTGTAATGAAAGGGAAAGCAGCACACAGACTCAGCTAGAATTCCCCTTCTCCTGCACAGTACAGGAAATGACAGAGCCCACAGGGACACCCTCCTCTCCCATACACCTGACATGGTCCATTATTACCCTCATAGGTTAGAATGGCTCACTCCAGCCCCCTTTCTTTCATGCCAGGAAGTAGCGGGAAAGACAGCACCTACCTTTCGGCTTTCCATCATTGTCCAGAGCCTCCAATACCACCCTCACATACGAAGGACTCACGGAGTAATGTCCCTCGAACACGGCTCCTATGCAGTCCCCCATTAGCGCCCCTAGCAGCGCTCCCCGGAAGCGGCACAAAGGAACGGACAGCATGATGATTCCTCACCGAATACACACACAGCGTCACTCACTGACAGATGAAGAGAAAGCTCACCCCCAAACCTCCGTCCACACCCAGCCAATCGGAGCCCTCCAACCCTTCCTGTGTGTATACCAGCAAGCGCCGATTGGAGGAGACCAATCCACCCAAGATGGGTCTACCAATGAGCTGGAGAGTTTCAGAAGAATTACATAAGGGCGGGCCTATGAGAGACTATAAAATTCTAGCTAAGCAGCGAGCCAGCGCCTTCCTAGTGACCTGGGTTTATGAGGGTGAGTGAGGTGACTGCTAGCGGGCCAAATACCTTAAATTGGAACTAAATGGGAGAACAGGCAGCATTTTTAATGCAGAACAGCCATGCTTTGTCTCTTTTGTATTAACCACTTAAAGTGGTTGTCAAATCTGGACAACCAATTTAAACTACAGGTAAGGCTATAATAAGGTTTACCTGTAGGTACCCTGCATATCTCCTAATCCTGCACGGTACAGGAGATATACAGTGTACTGTGATGTGCCCACAGTGAAGAAACGGCCTCCGTGACGTCACGCAGCTCCGGACAATCACAGAGGAAGGAAGAGGGGCGAACATAGGCGTGCAGGGTGGTAGGTGTGCCTGGGCACGCCCTAATCACCCTGTACTGTGCAGATTACCCCTGCTGCCTCCCTGCAGAGAAAGGGACGGGGGAATCTCTGTCCTCAGTCCCTTTCTCTGTCTCAAGAGTGCAACATCAGCGGTCTGTTTAGACCCCTGATGTTTCATCAGAGACCCCCAAGCAGGGCTTCTGAATAAAATTGTAAAAACAATAATAAAATAAATTATTGTAAAAAAATAATAATAAAAAAACAAAATTGTAAAAAAAAAAATAGAATAAAAACAAACTACTGACACCGATTTCTGCCCTTCTGACATATATACACACACTCATGTTTGTTTGCACTCTGTGGTGCACGCCCTAATGCAATAGGCTGCGCACACCTATGGGGGCGAAGATGGACGCGGCCTGGGGCGAGGACATCGCAGGGACAGCACGGGCTTCCAATGCAGGTAAGTGACACATAATAGGCTAGTATGCGAAGAATACTAGCCTATTATGCTTTTACATTGCAGGGTAACAAAAAGGAAGTCAAATCCATCAGGGTTTACATCCTCTTTAAGGGCTCGTTGACACTTGCTTCAAAACAGGGCGTCAGACAGGCATTGTTAAAGCTCCCTTAACGCCAGTCAAAGCTCATGTCACTAAATAAAATGGTTAGCTTACAGTCCTGTTTGCACCTTGCGTTGGCTTAGCTGCGCTTCAGTTTTGCGTCAAAAATGATACCCCATGTAGCTTTAGCCAGGCTTCAAAGCCTCTCCAACACCTACATAGAAGTCTATGACAAAGCTCGTTTGAAGCTCGCTTGAAGCACCTGCAGCTTTTCAGAGGCTGTAACTCCGCTTTAGCTTGGCTTTGTTTTGGAGGAATTACAGGTGTGAGATATCAACAAACACACACAGGGCATTTACCAAGCTTCAACAAGGCTTCAAAAGTGCATCACTAAAGCCTTGTTGAAGCCTCTCCGAAGCCTCAAAAACACATCATAAAAGCTTGTTGAAGCTGTCTGAGATTTAATGAGCGTTGAAGCTGAAGCAAGTGTAAACTAGCCCTAAAACAAAGTTCCACCCAAAAGTGGAAGTTGCACTTTAAAGTGGTTGTCAGCTCTGGATTTTGCAATACTTTGTCACACCGTATTTACGCAGCGGTCTTAAAAGTGCAATTTTTTTTTGAGAAAATTCACTTTTTTATTAAAAAAATAAGACAACAGTAAAGTTAACCCAATTTTTTTCTATATTGTGAAAGATAATGTTATGCCAAGTAAATTGATACCCAACATGTCATGCTTCAAAATTGCGCCCGCTCGTGGAATGGTGACAAACATTGGCCCTTAAAAAGCTCCATTGGCGATGTTTAAAAATTTCTACAGGTTACCAGTTTTGAGTTAGAGGAGGTCTAGTGCTAGAATTATTGCTCTCACTCTAACAATCGCGGCAATACCTCACGTGTGCTTTGAACATCATTTTCATATGCAGGCGGGACTTATGTATGCGTTCACTTCTGCGCACAAGCTTGAGGGACGGGGCGCTTTAAATTTTTTTTACTTATTTATTTTACTTTTTATTTTTACACTGTCCTTTTTAAAAAAAGATTTTGGGTCACTTTTATTCCTATTACAAGGAATGCAAGGGAATAAAAGCATGACAGGTCCTCTTAAATATGAGATCTGGGGTCAGAAAGACCTCAGATCTCATATTTACATTGAAATGCAAAAAAGCAGTTGTCACTTGGGAAAAAGAATTCTCCTTTTAAGAGCATAGAGCGGAAGGGACGTTTGACGTCGCTTCCGCCCTTCAATGTCATGGAGCCGAGCAGGTGCCATCTTGCCCTCACTTGGCATCCAGGCAGTGAGAGGAGCGGACCCGATAGTCTCCACTGCTACCGATGGATTCGGTAAGTGGCGGAGATGACCGGAAAGTGGTGGGGGGGCCCTCTACTGCCCCCGATAAAAGTGATCTTGTGGAGAATCCGCCGCAGAGACCACTTTTATCTGAAAGTGGACTGCCTACTGCAAAAAACAATATTGGAGGTTATGGTAGCTATCTGCTACCATAACGGTATTGCACGGCAAACAGGGCCGGTGCAAGGATTTTTGTGTACACAGGCGAAGGTGCATTTTGGTGCCCCCCCCCCCACACACCGTCCTCCCACCAACAGCAGACAGCAGCTCCGCATGGAGCACAGGACACAGCATCTGTCTAAATGAGCTCTTTCATCAGAATCCACAGAGTCCCCCCTTATATCAGTGTCCTCCTACTCCTCCTCTTACCTTAGGATTCCCAGTCGCACTTCCCATTTACATCATTGTCCATTGCATGCATATGTAGTCAATAGGGCACTGTGGGGGCAGGGTTTAGGTCATGTGGATGGGCTGTGAATGGTCCTTCCTCACCCTCCCTCCTGTCTTCAAACTACTAGAAACAAGCACCAAGCACACTGATGTCATTCACACCCTCCCGTACCCACCCTGCTGCCCGATTTAGGCCAGGTTCAACTAATATTCCGCTGGTTCTGGAACTGTGCATGCACAAAACAGAACTGGGGAGAAGCTGCAAAATTTATGGGCACTCTTCTGTTGTTCATGGACATTTATGGACAGGAGAGAAGAACCTTTTATAAACAAAGAAAAAACATCCATCATATAAGTGTGAACTACAATAAAGTGCAATGTGGCATCAAGAATAATGAATATGCAGTATGTACATTCCAAAGTGTTAGTACAGTAAATTATACGCATAAAACATTTCATACAAAAAGTCCAATAATATTGTGCCATGACAAATGTGCAGATCCACTGCAAGCTGCTTGCACCAACTTCAGCGTGCCATCAGCGTGTTCATCCAGGGTGAATCCGATTGCCTCTCGGGGAATCAGGAAGGAATTTTTTCCCCCGTTATAGCAAATTGGATCCATGCTTTGCTGGGGTTTTTTGCCTTCCTCTGGATCAACTGTGGGTGAAGGATTGTATATGGGATTATTTGGTTGTATGTGTGTGTGTGTGTATGTATATATGTATGTGTATATGTGTATGTATATATATGTATATACATTTTTTTTTTTTTTTTTTTTTTTTGGTTGAACTGGATGGACTTGTGTCTTTTTTCAACCTGACTAACTATGTATCACCAAGACAGGGCACACATCATCTGCTTATCAAAAAAATTGACCCCTTAAATTTATGAGGTCACATTCGCTTGTCATCTGCCACATATTTGCAGCCACTTCACTCCAAAAGCGACAATACAGGTAAAGTAGCTTACTCCCAAGAGCGGCCTTTCACTACACTGTCTGGTCCAGTGCCGTACACAGGCAACCCTGTATATGCAAAGCATAAAGCACACTATAGTGCAAAAGTTTAAAAGGTCAAAATTTCTTGATAAGCACAATGAAGTTGCAGCAAACAGCTTGCAGTGGATCTGCACATTTATTTTATTGCACTTTTTGTATGAAATTAGGCACTTTGGAATATATATATATATTAATATAGATAGATAAATTGTTCTTGATATCTATCACATTGCACTTTAAGCACTTTCACACAAGCAGTCTAATTGGGTCAACCTGTCTGTTTGTCAGACGGACCTAAGCTGACCCTCCATTCTCCTCTATGCCGCACCTGATGTAAACGGACCCGGTCCGCTTAAAACAAACGGATTTGTTCTGCTGTTCCCTCTGTTTCCGCTGTTCCTTCCGCTGTTCCCTCTGTTTAGGTGGATCGAATTGAAGGGTAGTTGGATGTAAATGGACAGTGGAGTCTGTTTACATCTGACCCCCCATAGAGGAGATCGGGCTGTGACTGTGTCCGCTCTGTATAAACTGAGCAGACAGACCTGTCACTCGCCTGCCCTCAGCAGGGGATCAGCCAACATATTCCCTGCTGAGCAAAGCCCACCCTGTGTGAAAGGGGCCTTATTGCTGCTGTCTTCTGTTTTGTGCCATCTCCTTTGCTCTGTCCTCGTGTAGCTTCTTTAACTGTCCCCATCTCTTTTTCCCTTGCTTTATTTCCCCTTCTCTGTCAGGGCTGAACTGAGGCAAAAATTTGGCCCTGGATTTCATCCAGACCGGCTCAGGGTACAGCGCGTATCAGGGTACAGCGCGTATTAGGGTTCAGGGCACATCGCACATCAGGGCACATCGCGTATCAGGGCACAGCGCACATCAGGGTACAGCGCACATCAGGGTACAGCGCACATCAGGGTACAGCGCACATCAGGGTACAGCGCACATCAGGGTACAGCGCACATCAGGGTACAGCGCGTATCAGGGTTCAGGGCACATCGCACATCAGGGCACATCGCACATCAGGGCACATCGCGTATCAGGGTACAGCGCACACCAGGGTACAGCGCACGCCGCACACCAGGGTACAGCGCACACCAGGGTACATCGCACATCAGGGCACAGCGCACATCGGGGTACAGCGCACAGCACATCAGGGCACAGCAAATCGGGGCACATACATCAGGGCACAGCAAATCAGGGCACATGGGACACATACATCAGGGCACAGCAAATCAGGGCACATGGGGCACATACATCAGGGCACATTGGACGCACCAGGGAGCATACATCAGGGCACATTTCTGTTCACCTCTGCAGGGTCCCCTTGATGTACATGTAGCAGGCTCTATAATCAGAACACTGAGGATGAGATACCCAAGCCATTGGCAATGTCCTACCTTCCACTGAGGATCCTCATCCATGCCATGCCTGATCCTGTGCTCGCTGGACCCGCCCGCTGGTCTGACTAAGCTCCTTCCCCTGGTCAGACTCGGCTTCTCCCGGCTCTCTCTCATCTCACCCACCTCCAGCTGAGCGGTGATTTGTCTGTGTGCTGGACTGGAGGTGGGAGGGGATTGCTCATAGGGCAGGCTGGAGAGAGTGAAGGGAGTGTACAATGCGTGCTCCCGTCAGAGTGACCGGCAGCTACCGAAAACCTGTTTTTTTTTCCAGCTTGCTATGGGGGCACCTGAGCCAAGCTGCTGATCTGTGTGTCCATTCAGACACGGAGCCGCAGCCTGGCCCCGCCCCTCTCCTCATTGGCTCACTAACTTTGACAACAGTGGAAGCCAATGGAGCCGAGACATCACTGGATCGAGATGTGGCTCGGGTAGGTATTAGGGGTGCTGAGGGCGGCTGCTGCACTCAGAAGGTTTTTTATTTTAATGCATAGAATGTATTAAAATAAAAAAACACCTGAGTTTAGAACCACTTTAAAGTTACTTACCTTCCTGTTCACTCCTGAACAATGAGCTGCGCAAGTGGAGTCCACTGTAGAAATTCAGCAATGCCGGGGCTGACTGCACTCCTGTGCAGGAGTGGCGTCATCCTCGCCCAGTCAATGAAAGTGAATGGCAATCGAGACCCAGAAGCTGGCTGCCCGATGATGTCAGCGACCTGTGGGAACGCCACATTGTCGGAGTCGAGTATAGTTCCACTTTAACCACTTTCACACCGCCTTCAGTATATTTACTGCGGCAGTGTGAAAGTGTCCCGTGAATCACTGTAAATAGACGGCAATTTGCAGAGTGGCCGCTAGGGGATGCGCGCCCACCGCACTCCGGAGGTGCGAGCCGTGATGAGCAGCCAGAGCAAAAGAATGGGGAACTGCCGATGTAAACATGGCGGTTCCCCGCTCTGTCAGTGGGGGCATAGGAGATCTGCTGATCCCTGTCACTGGGATCAGTTAGATCTCTTATGCCCATAACAGCCCAGCCCCCCCACAGTTAGAACACGCCTAGGTTAACCCCTTCACTGCCAATTACATTTATACAGTAATCAGTGGACATTTAAATTTCTGATCGCTGTATAAATGTCATTGGTCCCAAAAAAGTGTCAAAATGGTCCGACATGTCCGCTGCAATATCGCAGTACCACTAAAAATCGCAGATCGCTGCCATTACTAGTAAAAAATTTAAAAAAAACAGAAATTAATTCTCATCATCCATAAACGCTGCAACTTTTGCGCAAAGCAATCAATAAACGGCGATTGCGATTTTTTTTTTTTCACCAAAAATATGAAGAAGAATATAAATCGGCCAAAACCGATGAAAAAAAATGTTTGTTTATATATATATTTTTTTTTTATTTTGTATTTTAGCTAAAATTAAGAAAAACATTTTTTTTTTGCAAGATTGTCGCTCTTTTTTTGTTTATAGCGGTGATCAGAAATGATGCAGAGGTGATCAAATACCACCAAAAGAAAGCTCTATTTGTGGGGAAAAAAGGACGCAAATTTTGTTTGGGTACAATGTCGCACGACCGCGCAATTGTCAAATAAAGCGACGCAGTGCCGAATCGCAAAAAGTGCTCTGGTCCTAAAGGGGGAAATCCTTCCGGAGCTGAAGTGGTTAAAGTGATATTAAAATGTAATAAATAAATAAAAAATAGCCTATGATGTCAAGGGGTTGATATTAAAAGACTGCAACTTTGTAAAATGTTAATCAAGGCAGACTTATTCTTACTTCTACTCTAGCATCATGGTGTCCCAGAGCTTCCTCATTGGTCTTCTGGGTATTAATCTTCAGCTATTTTCATTGACTGGGCCGAAATTATGATGTAACACTCGCACATGCACAGGAGTTCATTCATCTCGGCAGATGCCGAAATTGTATAGCGCATTCAAGTAAGAAACTTTAATGCAGAAACAACATGGTATATCACTTCTACCTTAAAAAAAACCCACCTGTTTACAATTTTTTTTCCACTTCTAGACTGGACTGTTTCTCCACTTTCCTGCCCTCTTTTTCAGATTTCAGTGCTGTCACACTTTGATGATTATCAAAGGCCTGTTCGTCTAGCACCACATTGTTCTTTCATCTGATTGGAATTCCATATCGCTTGTCTATTGCTTTTATCATGTAAGTGAGTTTCTTTTAATAAATTTATACTGGTCAACAGTACTTCACTATGTAAAGTTTTATATTTTCACTGAGGCACGTTGAAACTGTGGTGAGAGTTACCCTCTCCTCTGAATACATATCACATGGTCCTGGAAGGTGGTTCATTATCCTGGATGTGCTTGAGGTCCATCGGATACGCCTCTGGTGATTACATGTTTCATGCGTGTATACTCCTTACTGTTGGTAAGAGTACCCTTACATAATCGGTGAAGGTGCACAGTGCATACGGGTGCATTACAGCTTACTGGAACCATCATCCACACTTTCTTTCTGAGCGGTGGAGGATTTTGTGTGAACTCTATATGATTGTTTGGCACTAATTTTTTATCTACTTGATATCCATTCACATTTTTTGATATATGGACATTAATACTGAGGTTGGATCAATCACAGTGAACACTTTGGATTTATTAGCGCTGCACTTTTAATTTATTGGTTTACTTAGACAATTTGGGAAGGTTGTTCGTGTCAGCAGCTTCATATTTATTTTTTCACATTTGATTATTTGTTAGCGCAATATTTTTTATACTTCTTTTTGACACTGATTACACAGTCATACAATTTAATTTAAAAAAAGTGTTGTGCTAAGGATAAAATTGTCCAGGCTAGCTGAAACATAGGACTGGAACCCAGCCACTATATAGAGAGGCAAAGATACTACTTCAACCTGAACTCCTCCTGGTTATGCTCCTCTGACATGTTTCACCCCGTCTTTGGTTTATGCCCGGTCTTTGATTAAGCCCCATAGATAGGGCAAAGAATGTCAGATGAGCATAGCCAGGAGGAGTTCAGACTGACGCCATATCTTTACCTCTCTATATAGCGGCTGGGTACCAGTGTGCAGCGTTTCCAGCTTCTGTCTTTTGATCAGTTTCAGCTAGCCTGGATCAGCTTATTTGAATGTCAGCACACAATCTGTGCTGTGGACTGTAGGGGAAAGTTTGAGCGGCGCTCCAAGTTTTCATATATGGATCACAAGGATGGAGTGGTGTTATCAATATATATATAAGCATAATATAGCAAAAACAATATATAACTTATTAAGTCCAAAAAACGGCTTTAATGTACAATATTCAAGTGCTGAAAAGATCAATGAAAAAGAGTCCAAAGGGCACAGATGGAGTTCATAATCCCCTATACAGACTCTTCACCATCTTTCCTGAATGTACTTTCGACTTCAAGATGTGACCCTCATCAAACAAGTCAGATAACACGTGCCTTTAAAATGTAAACCAGGTACTCAGTCTCAAACACCTCCAGAAGGGATGGGTTCCTCTCCACCAGAGGATTGAAAGGTCAGGCTCAATCATTCACAGAAGTTGGGCTCAAAGAAGACCAAATAGAAAATATAGTGTTCACTGCTGCATTTATTAAAAATAAAATCACCACAAATATTGTACTCCCTGAATCGAAGTACAGAGCATTAAGCTGCTGGATAAAACCATATGTAGTCCAAAAACACAGACCACCATCTGGCTGCTGTATGCCTCTTATTCACAGCCTTTGTGTTCATCTGAGATCGTAAGACTCCACCCTACCTGTTTCATCACAAACAGTGTCATCAGGGTGTTGTGTAATATTTCACATACATACACACAGTTTTTTTAATATGTACATAGGTATTTACTGTAGGCCATGGTTTAGGTTCTAATGCAGCTGGCAGGCAAGCTGCATTACATATCAAAGGCCCACAGTTACTTGCAGGAGGTTGTAGAATGTAGATTGGGTGGTCAGACTTCAAAGGAATAGTACAAAAAGTATTTATTGATGCTAATTAGCCTTGAGGGGGTTCATTGTGGCTCGTTTATCTGGTACAGTGTCACATGCCTGATGAAGGGGTCCTGCGCAGCTCCAAAACGTTGCTGTCTGGTGTAACGATGTGATCATTCATTAAAGATCTCGTTTGGAGATCCTGGTGTGCTGGTGACATTACCTACCTCGTTTATCTGGTAAACACTAATGTGAGGTTAGGAGAACTGATTCCCCTCCCCCCGAGTGGGAGACTAACATTCAAGCTGGCAAAGTCAGTTCATTTCTTCTCTGTGAACATGAGGGCACAGGTATAGATATGGTCTAGTTAGTATGGGACTATGAAGGCTACTGTTCCTTGTAAAATTTATTTGGATGTTGATTATCTGGTGCAAATATTATGAACTTTGTCTTTCAGATATCGCTGGTGAGACTCGTTTGTATGTGAATAGCAGAAGCTGACATTGCTGGCTAGTGGGGGACAAACTCTGAATAGACAACTTACAAGGAATTATAAAGAATTAATGGACTCTCTCAATATTCATAATGTGATGGATTTTTTTTTTCCAACACCCTCATTTTCTCTTTTGAATTTTTTTTCTTTTCTTTTCAATTGACTTTTTTGCCCTAATTTTTTCTCTTTCCCTGATCTATGTTTTATCTGTATCTTAAAACCAGAGAGAAGCATTTAAACCTAAAATAAACTTACATCTGTACATATGACATAATTCATATTGATATCAATATATTTGACATCTAAGGTAAGATGCTGCACAATGGCTTAGAATATATATCGGGGTGCCTGAGTATTTGTACACTTTGACTGGGTAGAACAATATAAGTTTAGGTTATAGTACGTTGGGTGGTTTTCCCTACATTTATAACAGGGGTGAGTGAAATGTATCACTCTAGTCATGATTTGAACTTTGTTGAATCCGTTGTTAATAATATTCTGAAGGATATGACATATATGGATGTGAAGAATGTTCTACCTTTCATGATGAAGATACTGGCAAGAATTTCCACTGCTGCTTTGTCTGAACAAACGATCTGATAAACACTGATATCAGTGGACTGAAAGATTCAAGTAACTGCTCTATTGAAGGCAATGTGGGGTCAGCCTACAGCATGTTGCAAATTGTGGCTGGCAGAAGTTTAATTTTGGACTGGTGAGGAAGATTACTAAAACTGAACAATTCATCTTTAAAAATGAAACCCCTGACCCTGGAAATATACAATCTTGGATTGAAGTGGATTTGAGCTCACAGAGCATACCAAGCTTACTTTCAGTGAGATGCAATAAGAATGGACTGTGACGTCAGCTTGTCTTGGCACAATATTCAAGATGTCAATGTGACATACTTAAGAAACTACAAACTTTGAAATGAAGCCTAACAGCTATACGGGCCACGAATGTTTACCAAATCCTTTCCCAGTCATGGTCTAAAGCTATATTATCTAATAACTGTTTCATGGGGATGTTTTAGAGGCTGGTGAAGAGATGTAACCAGTTTTCAATTACATATTTTATATGAGCCATTGTAAAACATTCAGTACCTCAAATTGTAATATGTTTGTTGTTAACTTTATGGGTCAGTTCTAATAATTAGAACAGACCCAAGTGGGGGAATGTTGTGTAATAATTCATATACATACACACAGTTTTTTTTAATATGTACATGGGTATTTACTGTAGGACATGGTTTAGGTTCTAATGCAGCTGGCAGGCCAGCTGCATTACATTTCTAAAGCCCACAGTTACTTGCAGGGGGTTGTGGAATGTAGATTGGGTGGTCAGAATAGTACAAAAAAAAGGGAATAGTACAAAAAGTATTTATTGATGCTAATTAGCCTTGAGGGGGTTCATTGTGACTTATTTATCTGGTAAACACTAATGTGAGGTTAGGAGAACCCCCCCCCCCAGTGTGTGGGGGTTCATTGTGACTTATTTATCTGGTAAACACTAATGTGAGGTTAGGAGAACCCCCCCGTTAGGAGAACCCCCCCCCCAATGTGTGACTAACACTTAAGTGGACATTCAAGCTGCCAAAGTCCACTTTTTCTCCGTGAACATGAGGGCACAGGTCTAGATATGGTCTAGTTGGAATGGGACTCTGAAGGCTACTGTTCCTTGTAAAAGTGACTCTGTTGGATTGTGATCATTTAGTGCAAGTATTATGAACTTTGTTCTGTCTGAAGTCAATAAATGCTACTCTCTGGAAGAACCGGTTGTGTCAGAAACTGGTGTGACCAAAAATGTGTGGACTGCACAGAAAATACTGAACACAAGCATAAATGAAATAAGAGCATTTATTCTAAGACAAGTAACAGTGAACTAAAATGCACAACCAAACAGAAAATGGTATAGCCAACCAAAAGGCACAGGGCTAGTGAAATAACATAAACGTGAAAAGGGAATTGTCCAAAGCGTAAACTTTAAGCCAGGCCAGGGTCATACATGGAAGATCAGTCAGAGGGAATTGGGAGCAGGGCAAGACAGGATTCAGGGGTACAGGCTTCAGGTTTAGGATGCAGGTTACAGGATGCAGGTTTCTGGATGCAGGTTTCAGAATGCAGGTCACAGGATACAGGTCACGGGATTCAGGTGTAAGAGGCACAAGGAAGTAATACCAAGGCGAGCTAACACAGCACTCCCATGTTTAAATACACTTCCTGCAAACAGTCTCAGGTGATGCCTGATTGCAGGAGATGATGTCAGGTCCTGACTGCCGAGAGACACCTGCTGA
Source organism: Glandirana rugosa (assembly GCA_018402905.1). Classification (NCBI taxonomy): domain Eukaryota; kingdom Metazoa; phylum Chordata; class Amphibia; order Anura; family Ranidae; genus Glandirana; species Glandirana rugosa. The sequence goes on from BLSH010205260.1 coordinate 108,788, forward strand.
TGGACACTGGAACTGCTCAGCCTCCGACTGCTAAGGGACACCTGCTGGTGGACACCAGAACAGTGCCACCAACAGGTGAAACCATTCTAGGTTGAATGCTGTGGGAACAACTGCAATGATTATAACTAAATAATAATTACATTCATTCATCCACTACTACATCACTACACAGGGCCACAATATACCCCCAAAATGACCCCTTTTTGGAAGTTCTTTAGTAAGAGGCATGATTCGTTTTTGGAAGTTGTAATTTTTTGCCAAATAAAGAAGTAAATAAAGTTTTTGAGTTTATTTTACAAAGTTGTCATTTAACCAGTTATTTCTTACACACAGCATAAGCATACTTACAATTACATAGTTAGCGAGGTTGAAAAAAAGACACAAGTCCATCAAATCCAACCTATGTGTGGTTTTTTTTTTTTTTTGCAAATATATTTTTTATTAACCTTTTGCAAGGGCAAGACAATACATAACAGAGACCAAACGGCCTAGACAAATCCAAATATTTCAGAAGGCATACATATCTACTTATCAGCGTTCGGTTTCGTATTTTAGTAGCAAGCAACAAAGCATTCTTTTTATCAGTTCAACCTTATGTCCAGACCTAGGCTCCTCTCTCAATTGGGGGTGCCTCCAGTCCGGGACGCTGCATCTCAGCAGAGAATACTTATATAGCCCTTGCTTCTATCTATTTTCCGTTTTCTTAAGATAGAGATGGAGTAGGGAAAAGAGAGGAAAGAGGGAGGGAAGAAAGGCACAGCGGAGTGAGACAGGAGGTGTAGGATGTAGGACAAGAGAAAG